>JAMQYH010001203.1:0-22500 GCA_027562975.1 Rhynchospora breviuscula
GTACTCGTTGTTGCACCAGGAGCTGTTAGGCTAGGTGCTAAAGCATGAGTATTTTGTACCCATTGGGCAAAGATGGGTTGTAATTGGATAGCGGTATCTGAAAACATATCTTGAGGACGTCCTAAAGCACTCATGGTATCATTATGGATATACAAGCCAAAACTGTGAAAACCTAGAAATATACATACCCAGTTAAGATGTGATATGATTGCATCGCGGTGCCTAAGCACACGATCTAATAGATCATTGTATCGAGTAGTTGGATCGTAGTCTCTTACGAGAAAAATGGCTGCATGCGCAGCAGCACCAACTATCAGAAATCCCCCAATCCACATGTGATGTGTGAACAATGAGAGTTGTGTACCATAGTCAGTAGCTAGATATGGATAAGGAGGCATGGAATACATATGATGAGCTACAATAATGGTTAAGGAACCCAACATAGCTAGGTTAAGAGATAATTGAGCATGCCATGAAGTTGTGAAAATTTCATAAAGACCTTTATGTCCTTGTCCTGTAAATGGACCTTTATGAGCTTCTAGAATATCTTTAAGGCTATGACCAATACCCCAGTTGGTCTTATACATATGGCCAGCAATCAGGAAAAGGATGGCAATAGCTAAATGATGGTGTGCAGTATCGCTCAACCATAGACCCCCTGTTATTGGATCTAACCCTCCACGAAAAGTAAGAAAGTCCGCATATTTTGACCAATTCAAGGTAAAAAAAGGAGTTGCTCCCTCGTGAAAACTTGGATAAAGTTGAGCTAAAAGATCTCGATTCAAGATAAATTCATGAGGAAGTGGTATCTCTTTAGGATCAACTCCAGCATCGAGAAATTTGTTAATCGGTAAAGATACATGGATTTGGTGTCCTGCCCAAGAAAGAGAACCAAGTCCTAGTAATCCTGCTAAGTGATGATTCAACATAGATTCTACATCTTGGAACCAAGCCAATTTTGGCGCAGCTTTATGATAATGAAACCAACCGGCAAAAAGCATTAATGAGGCAAAAATCAATGCACCAATTGCAGTACAATAGAGCTGTAGTTCATTAGTTATTCCAGATGCTCGCCAAATTTGGAAAAAGCCAGAGGTTATCTGTATTCCTCGGAACCCCCTCCCACATCACCATTCAATATTTCTTGACCGACTATTGGCCAAACTACCTGGGCACTAGGTCCAATATGAGTAGGATCACTTAGCCATGCTTCATAATTGGAGAAACGGGCACCATGGAAGTACATACCACTCAACCAAAGAAAAATAATAGAGAGTTGACCGAAATGAGCACTAAATACTTTTCGGGAGATCTCCTCCAAATCACTGGTATGACTATCGAAATCGTGAGCATCAGCATGTAGATTCCAAATCCAAGTGGTAGTATCAGGGCCTTTAGCTATTGTTCTTGAGAAATGACCTGGTTTCGCCCATTGCTCAAAAGATGTTTTTATAGGATCCCTATCCACAAGAATTTTCACTTCTGGTTTCGGCGAACGAATAATCATTAAGTCCTCCTCTTTCCGGACAACACATACAAAGAGACCTGCCAAGAGTCAATTTAGTGAACTTCCAAAAAATGGATTTTTTCCTTATGATTAGTTCTTTTCTATCTATCATTCATATCTTTTTTGAGTTATTCACTAAACTAGATAGTTATTCACTAGAGCAATTATGATATTTAGTTAATCCGAGGCAAGTGCTCGGATCTATTATGATATAAGCGTTAGGTGCCCAATGGACTTTTTTTGACTCTTCGGATGATCAGGAATCATCCTTTTTTTGTTTTTTTTTTTCAATTGGACAGTTCATCTTGCCTTTTCAGAAAGTATATACACATAGCCAAATTCGGGTTAGTTTCGATAAAAGAATCCCAGATAGATCTATTGGATAAAGCATTCTTGCCCCACTTGCCAATTTGACGACTCCTCAGATAAATGCTCTCTCTAATCCATTGAGTGAAGCAGTTAACCAACTGTTCCGAATTTCTTTTTTTTATTATTTTTTTTGATTATATGAAAATAATAAAAAAAGCAATAGAATATTATGATTCTATATGGTGAATAGAAAGTCAAAAATGATTGATTAGGTCTTCCTTCCTTTAATAGGAAAAAAGAAATATCCATTTCATTTTTCTGATGGTTTAATATAAGAAAATGAAACCAAACTCATTTGAATGAATTGAATGTGAATTCAAAAGCAAAAGATAGAGTAATATTATTCAAGTGAATCTTATTCAAGTTCGAAACGCTTCGTGATCTTCAACCAATTACGTGCTTCAATATAATTGTCTGGAGTGAGTGCTATAGCTTGCTTCCAGTATTCGGCAGCTTGATTGAACCAAGCTTCTGCAATTTCGGAATCGCCCTCTAGAATGGCCTGTTCTCCCCGGTCGGAATAGCAAAATTCTTTCCTTAAAAACCGTACTTGAGAGTTTCCTACCTCATACGGCTCAGCAATCTATTCTTTTTTTTCTATTCTATCTCTATTTCGTCTATAACTAAGTGGATAATTGAATTAACATCTAAAAACTGAATAATTCAATTTGCCTTGATTTTCGATAAGGTTAATCATAAAAAAAAGAAAAAATAAGTTCATTTTATTTACAGTAAGTTTCAAACTCTAATTTCGTTAATAATCAATCAGTTTGATCTTTTCTTCCCACTTTCAGAATAATATACTATGTATAGTTTCTATATATTTTTTTCGAATTTTCTGAAAAGTAACTATCTCATTTTCGTATAAGAAAATTCTATAGAATTTTTGAAAAAGAATTTTCTCAAGAAGAAAAAGAACTTACTATCTTTGGGATCTAATACTACACCGCTGCTTAGTATCTTAGTGGATCAACTCGATTACATAAGTGGATTCCTAACTTAATACTCCCCTATCATGGCATAAGTAAGCAGTTCTTAACTGTATCGACGACACAATAGCTCGCTAATTGATCTTTACGGTGCTTGCTCTATCCATTTTATTTTTTATCCATAGAATTAAGATATAAAGGCTATATCTTTTTTTCTTCCTATTTTGGTTCTCACGAATTCTTTTTATTTGCTACAGCTCATCAAAATCGTGGTTTTTGACGATTTTGATGTAGAAATCCCATTTTTTCTAGTAGCTACTTTCTTTTTTTTCTATAGTAGAGATAGTCGCACGTAATGACAGATCACAGCCATATTATTAAAAGCTTGTGGTAAAAAAGGATTTCGTTCTAGTGCTCGAAAATAATATTCTAAAGCTTTTGTATGCTCTCCATTGCTTGTGTGTATAAGGCCTATATTATAGAGTATAAAACTTCGATCATAAGGATCCTTTTCTGGTCGCGTAGCTTCATAATAATTCTGTAAAGCTTCTGCATAATTTCCTTCGGATTGAGCCAACATTCGTTACGGTCGTTCAGTCTATTGAAAAGATCTCCGTTTCAAAACCGTACAGGATATTCTCATTTCATACGGCTCCTACCTTCTGTGCATAATACTGAGAAAAAGAATCTTTCGAATGAAAATCCACTATTCTCATCTTTTTATGAACTGAAAGAAGCTAGCATTTTTACAAGAAATCTCTAGTCAACCTTTTAATCAGAGGTTTTTCTGAATACCAATCAGCATATTAATACTCCATATTAGTAGTAGATGAAAAAGGGAACTCCAATAATTTCTTTGTTCTTAACGCTTGCTGTTTCTAAGAATTAGTCACTTCAACGATCTTTGATGGTTTTATGGGTATCCAAAGTACGAACGAAATGGATGTTTGTTGTCCCAACCATTTTTGTTAGTCCCGATACCTATAAGGAAAAGGGGTATTTCAAACAAAGTTTTTGTTTTGTTGATTCCTAAGTGTAGTGCTTTTTCGCTATACTTAATAGGCTTTATTACTAGATAGAGTAGGATTGACCCGCAATACGAAAAAACCTATAGGTCTAATCTTTCGCTTAATGCTCAAATTGACAATTGAGGCATCTGAGATTGCATCAATCGAGGATACACGATTGAAGGGATGGATTGATGGTTCTATCCCCCACCCAAACTTCACCTTTACCAAGCGTAGGTTTCTTTTCATGATTAGGTTTTTTCTATTCCGCAACACATTTTTCTTGCTAAGACTTAACTAAAGCTAAAAAAAAACCAAGAAAAAAGAATCAAATCGCACCATCTCTGTAATAGGTAAATGCCTTTTTTTCTCCTGAAGTTGTTGGAATTATTCCCAGCAAGATATTGGCTACAATTGAAAAGGTCTTATCTATAAAATTCCCATTTATACGAGATCTAGGCATAATTTAGTAATTCGTTCTATTTTTTCATTATCCCTCAGGAAAATGATCCTAATAACAAAGGAAAAATAAAGTACAAAATTACGTAAAAAAAAGACAAGGAACTATTTGAAATAGTTCACTTTTTTGCCAATTTCATATTCTACCAATCAGTAGGTTATAATTTCATTTAAGTTCAATAAAATCACTAAAGATTTTATTTGACTAGGTTATGTAGATAATTTCAGAAGTTTTTTTTGTTATGATTATGATTCAGATACTGGAATTCTCTTTTCATCATTAAATCAACTCAAAATAAGCTCAAATCAACGTAGTAATTATATGTTTTAATTCCATAATTATGTGGCATATAATATATATGCCACACAAGAAAATTGAAATCGAAAAATCCCTGGTACGATTATTTCCTTTTCAATAAGTCCGTGGAGTATTTTCTTTATTGAAATAAGAAAAGAAAAAGAAAAATTGGAAAGGTATTTTTTCTTTCTATGGAACCTGTGGTGGGTTGCCCTATTCCTTTAGTAATAAGAAAACTCCCCTATTCACTCAGTTTTTTATCAAGAAAATTCTTGTTCGAAATATAGAATGTCAATATAAATATATATTGTAGGAGAGATGGCCGAGTGGTTGAAGGCGTAGCATTGGAACTGCTATGTAGGCTTTTGTTTACCGAGGGTTCGAATCCCTCTCTTTCCATTTTTTGGAATTCTTCACTGTTTTTGGTTAGGATTTTGAAGATCAAAAAAGAATTTTATTGTCCAGAAATCCACTTTTTCCTTTTTTTCTGTACGTTGAACAAAGTGATCAAGAATTTGTAAAGAAAGGTTTTTTTGAATGAGAAAGATTAACCTTGCCTTTTTTTATGTTTCAGATTGGGACAAATCACTGTAAGTTGTCTGCGCCTACGAACTAGTCGGCATCTTTGACAAATTTTGCGAACTGATGCTCCATTTTTCATAGTTTTTTTTTGTTATCTTTTTTCTTTGTTGAATTCACTGGGAAGAAATAAGACTCATCTATTTATTTTATTGGAATTAATAATTTTCATTGGGTCCCAGAAAGAGAAAAATCAGCCGAATCTGCCTAATCTTGGTTAGGCTTTGTTTCTTTGTTATCTCTTTCCTCTGCTGAATCGCTGCTCATTGGATTTGTGCTTTCTGGGTCCAACAATGATTCAGGAGAAGTGGGATTCTCCATTGCTTTATGATCATCTGTCGTTTGTTCTATCCCATGAGGTTTTGATAATACTCGGGAAACCGATACAAAATCCTTCCTTTTTTTGAATCAAACTCACTGATTTCGATCTTGACTCTATCCCCCAGTACCACGAGTACATGATTACGACGTATATTGCCAGAGAGATAACCCAGAACGATTTGATTATTATGATCCAAACGCACGTGGAAAAGGATATCTTTGATCGGTTCCACAATGGTTCCTTCATACACAAGTCGTCTTTTCCCGTTGTTATCTTTTCTAGGAGTGCCACTCTTGTTTTTTTTCATAAACAACATGGATTCTATTTATATAATAAATTTTTGGATGTACAAAATTGCTTGAAAACTGATATAATTAATAATTGAGAATTTGAATATTGTCTTTTGTATTTTTTTCTATTTTGATGAGGATTACCATACATAACACAAAATCTCTCCTCCAATTCTTTGAAGTCGAGCTTCTCGATCTGTCATTATACCCCGAGAAGTAGATAGAATTACAATTCCTATTCCGCCTAGAATCTTAGGAATTCGTTGATATTTTGAATAAATTCGTAGACTAGGTCTACTTATACGTTTTAAAATAGTTCTAGTTCTATATATTTCCCTTTCGAGTCTTTCTATATCGTAGAGTTAAAATCAAGAATTTTTTTGATGTTCTTGATGTTTCCGAACATTTTCAATAAAACCTTCAGTTAAAAGTATTTTAACAACGTTCTCCGTAATATTTGTAGATGGTATTCGAACAGTTTCTTTTTTAGCCATGTCAGCATTTCTTATCAAAGTTATAAGATTGGAAATAGTGTCTTTACTCATGACGAACTAGGCTTATGGGTTTCTCGCTAATTGTTATGTAATCAACATGTTTTATTTTTTTTTCATTCGAGAAAGAATATATACCTGAGAAACAATCTAAGAATTTCATCTATTTCAAATAAGATACCCAATATCCAGAAAATAGATATATTTTCGAGTTTTATTTACTAGTTTTTATAATACATCAGGAGCTAATGAAAGGATTTTAGTAAAACGAAATTTTCTCAATTCTTCAGTGATTGCACCAAAAATCCTAGATCCCTTTGGATTTCCTTTTTGATCAATGATAACTGCTGCATTGTCATCGTATTTTATTATCATACCATCTTCGCGTTTGAGTTCCTTACGTGTACGTACAACTACAGCTCTAATTACTTCTGATCTTTCTAGAGACATATTGGGAACTGCTTCTTTGATTACAGCAACAATAACATTACCAATTTGAGCATATCGTTGATTACTCGCTCCTATGATTCGAATACACATCAATTTTCGAGCACCGCTGTTATCCGCTACATTCAACATGGTCTGAGGTTGAATCATATCTTTTTCATTTCAATTTCGTAATTTCAGTGCAATAAGATAAAAAAAAAAGAAGAAAGAAATATTTTTCTGTCCATAAAAAAGAAACCTACACTTGCTTTTGAATCTTTAATGTCTTATTTTTTGTTTTGTTCTATATTTCTATTCTGAAATAAGAAATTGAGTTTGGATAGGCATTTTGTGAGCAGCTATTAAGATCGCTCTTCTAGCTACAGGTTCTGATACTCCACTCATTTCATAAAGTATTCGACCTGGTTTCACAACGCATACCCAATATTTTGGATCTCCTTTACCTGAACCCATGCGTGTTTCCGTAGTCCTGATTGTAACAGGTTTGTCGGGAAATATACGTACCCATATTTTTGCCCCACGACGCACATATCGTGTTATTGCCCTTCGCCCGGCTTCTATTTGTCTAGCTGTAATCCAGGCAGGTTCAAGTGCTTGAAGAGCATATCTGCCAAAAGAAATCGAATTACCTCGACGAGATACTCCCTTCATTCTTCCTCTATGTTGTTTACGAAATCTAGTTCTTTTTGGGTTATAGTCGATGGTGAAATCTCATCTCTATTGCAAAACAGGACATGAGAGTTTCTTCTCATCCAGCTCCTCGCGAATAGGAATAAAAGGGTTCAATTTTGATTATTCAATCATTGAATTGAATTCAATTTTTTTGAATAAAATCAGAATAGTTTGATACAAAAAAATATAAAAAAAATGAAAGCCAAGGTGTGTGTTCATTTATGGATATTTAATAGGATATCCATAGGAATATGGTGCTTTTTTGTTTTATAATGAATCTTTTCTTTTCTGATTTTGATTTCTATTGAATGAATTGTGTCAAAATATTTTGATTCCGTGAATAAATAGGTATTTCGCGGGCGAATATTTACTTTTTTCTCTTTCATTTTTTTCTTTCATTCGTAAGTTGAATTCCTGACTTTCAGAAAAATTGAAATTTTTCTTGGTTTGTTCCGCCATCCTACCTAATGAATTCTAAGAATTTGTTTTGAATAGAATTCTATAAAGTCACAGGTTCTGTCGTTCCCCTAGCCTCTCTATTCATGGTTAGGCCCCAAACTCTGCAATGGAGCTTTTAACAAAATTTGTTGTCAAGTTAATTTTCTTAGTTTTATTAACTCCAGACTCTTTATTCTTTGTTATTTGATTCATATTTCTCTTTTTTCTGTATTTTGGAATTGGATATTTGATTAAGAATCAAATGAAAAATTTTAATGCTTTGTGACACTGCTTTTTCTTTTAGAAATTTATAGACCCTACATAATGGGATTATATAGCATTGATATCTTGTTCTTTCTTTCTATCAGCCTTCCTTTTATCCACGCCCCCTTTAGTTTGACTTAGCATAATCGGATTTTTTCTCTATGAATCGAAAATAAAGAAGAGATTCAGTTGCTACAAATATATGATTTATTCATATAGTGACTGTTTTGGGGGATCTTGATAATACGAAGCAATAAGTTGGTTTTTAGTTTTTTTACTTTGAAATAGAAACAAGTTTTGAGTAAGGGTTAGTTGATTTTTTAAACCCCCGCTTGAAAATGTTCAACTTTCCAATTTGAAAGAAAAAACTAACGAATCACACACTAAGCATAGCAATTATACTAAATAAAAAAAATCAATCAAATTGTTATTTAACCCTAACTAATTCGAATTGCTCGTTTTTTCTTTAATGCAAAGAATCCATCAAAGAATTTGTGTTTTTTTCTTCTATCGTTGCTATCAAATAGAAAGAAAAGTTGCAAACAAATATATATATTTGTTTGCAACTTTTCTTTCTCTACTTTCTAAATATCCAAATTTTTAGGCCTAGTACTCCATAAATTGTTTGAATTGTATGAGAACCATAATCGATTTTGGCACAAATTATTTGTAGGGGAAGTTTACCTTCTCTTGTTACCTTCTTTACGTGCGATATCTTTTCCATCGATACGACCTGCGAGTTTTACTTTGATTCCTTTTGTATCTGTTTGTCTAGCTAAATCAATAGCTTGTTTCATTGTCTTTCTAAAGGGGACTCTATTTTTTAATTGTAAGGCTATAAATTCTGCAAGAAGATTAGGTTGGCTATAAGGTCTTTGAGCTTTTTTGAGTTGAATACTGATTTTTCTGGGGTATACAGAATAAAATTCTTGTTTTTTTATATTTTTCCGGAAGTTTGCCAATGTTTTTCCTTTGAGTAAGAATTTTGGCACGAATCCGCTATAGATTATGATTCGTATAAATGTTTTTTGTGTTTTAGTTCCTTGTTTTTCAATTTCTATTCGTACAATTCCTTCGAAGCCTAAGGGAGGTATTCGACTGTTTTGATGTTTTGTATTTTTTTGCTTTGTTTCTTGTAAATATGTCTTGATAAGAATTTGGAAATATTTGTTGATCCTATATTGTACATAATTCTTGACAAAATCTCGTATTTTTTGATCTTCTTGTATACTCGTAGGATATTTTTTTGGTTCTTCGAACCAAATAGAATGATGACTGTGGGTTGTACCAAGTCTAAAACAAAGCGGATTTGTTTTTTGTCCCATAATTTCCTATTTTCTTTTTTTATCCATATTTTTGGAATTTAATAGGAATCTAAATCTTAGATTGATCTATGAAAGATTTCGGTTTTTCCTTTAGTACGATTGTTATATGACACGTGGTTCTTTTTATTGGATAACTATGTCCTTGAGCGCGGGGTCTTGCCTTTTTTTTAATAGCACCTCTATTGACTTCGGCTTTACTAATGAATAAATCAGCTTCGTTTAAACCCATATTGTGATTAGCATTTTTTGCTGCAGAATAAACTAATTTAGAAATGGGATAAGATGCTTGATAAGGCATGAAATGGAGTATCATAAGTGTTTCTTCATAAGAACGTCCACGAATTTGATCAATGACTCTTCGCGCTTTGGAAACAGAAATATGGATATGTTGAGCTAAAACCTTTACTTCTTTACCTGAAGTGAAACTCGAGTTATTTTTCATAGGGTTTTTCCCTAGCTTTTTCCAATTTTTCATTAAATCTCCTTAATATTTGTTTGATCCCTATTTTTTTTGATTCTTCATTACAGATTTATTATCGTTATCGTTTCTTGCATCTCTCGCGAATTCCGCGTAGGCGCGAATTCTCCCAATTTGTGACCTATCATAGATTCTGTTATATAAATAGGTATATGTTCCTTTCCATTATGAATCCCGAATGTATGGCCAACCATTGAGGGTAGAATGCTAGATGCCCGAGACCAAGTGACTATTATCTCCTCCCCCCTTTTGATTTTTTCCATTTTTTCGAATAAATGATTAGCTACAAATGTTTTCTTTGGATTAGCTACAATTCTTTTCTTTGGATTAGCGACAATTCTTTTCTTTGGATTAGCTACAAATCTTTTCTTTGGATTAGCTACAATTCTTTCTTTTGGACCTATCACAGCTGATTACTCCTTTTTTGACATGTTAAAGATTGGCATTCTATGTCCAATATCTCGATCTAAGTATGGAGGTCAGAATAAATACAATAATGATGAATGCAAAAAAAGAGAAAATCCTTTACCTAGATAAGGGGCGGATGTAGCCAAGTGGATCAAGGCAGTGGATTGTGGATCCACCATGCGCGGGTTCAATTCCCGTCGTTCGCCCATCCCATCGAATTTCCAAAATTCGATTTGGAATATTCCTATTTTACGGCGACGAAGAATCAAACTATCACTATATTTTCTCCTTTTCCTACTTCTTCTTCCAAGCGCAGGATAACCCCAAGGAGTTACGGGTTTTTTTCTTCCAATTGGGGCTTTTCCTTCACCGCCCCCGTGGGGATGATCCACAGGGTTCATAGCTACTCCTCTTACTACAGGACGCTTACCTAGCCAACACTTCGATCCAGCTCTACCCAAACTTTTTCGGGTCACCCCAACATTACCCACTTGTCCGACTGTTGCTAAGCAGTTTTGGGATATCAAACGAACCTCCCCAGATGGTAATCTTAATGTGGCCGATTTACCCTCTTTTGCAATCAGTTTCGCTACAGCACCTGCTGCTCTAGCTAATTGTCCGCCCTTTCCATGTGTGAATTCTATGTTATGTATGGCCGTGCCTAAGGGCATACCGGTTGAAGTAGATTCTTCTTTTTTATCAAAAAAAACCCCTTCCCAAACTGTACAAGCTTCTTCCAAAGCATACGGCTTTCTAGATGTATATGATGATATAGAAAAAAATAGATCTTTTCATCGTATAATGAAGTATCACATGAGTGGATATATAGGAATCCTAATCTGCCGAATCATTCATGTTATCATCTTCTACATCCTAGGTCTCTCCGTTCCGTCATCTGGCTTATGTTCTTCATGTAGCATTCAGACCGAATGACTCTATCAAATTACGTCGATACTTCCACATATTACGGGTAACGTAGGAGACATCTCTTCGGCGGATCTTCATTACCACTGCTTAGCTTTCAATTCGCCTCTGACCATCAAATGAAATGTGAATAACCCGTCCTCCTCTCTTTGAAAGAAGAGGCGCTTCCGGTTCGGTACGTGCTTCAAACAATTTTCTCCATATTACCATATCTCTAGAGTCAATAATTCTCTATGAGAAACTACTGAACTCAATCACTTGCTGCCGTTACTCAACAGTTTTCTGTTGAGGTCTATTCCATAGAGGTACTCCAATTGGATCAGTGATCGATTTCTAGGTTTTGTCGTAAACCTAATTGGTTACTTCCAATTACGTAAATCAATAGTTCAAACCGCACTCAAAGGTAGGGCATTTCCCATTGATATAGGAACTTCTGCACCAGAAACAATGGTATCTCCAATTATAGCCCCTCTGGGATGTAAAATATATCTCTTCTCACCATTCCCGTAGTGTATAAGACAAATGTATGTATTTCGATTAGGGTCGTATTCTATGGTTACGATTCTACCAGATATGTCTTTTTGATTCCGTCGAAAATCGATTTTACGGTATAGACGCTTATGACCCCCCCCTCTATGCTTTGCAGTAATGATTCCTCTGGCATTACGACCTTTACTACAACGATGCCGTCCATAGATCAGATTATTTCGTGGATTGGATTTCATTTGACTGTCTACAGCTCCATTGCGTGTACTCGGACTAGAAGTTTTGTATAAATGTATCGCCGTGTTATTAAGTATTTTTCTTTAAGTTCTTTTCTTTAGAATCTCTAGAAGAGGTGGAATAGAATAACCTGGTGGAAGCGTAATGATCATATGCCTGTAATGGATTGTATGTCCCATAATAGGCCCCTTCTACCCTTTCGGGGTAGTCGATGACTATTCATAGCTATTACCTTAACACCAAAGAAGAGTTCAACCCAATACTTACTTGATTTCTGTCTTAGTTGATCCTGATTCGGCATTAGAAGTATGTATATTGATTCTTCCCCAATAACCGAAGACTTTTTCCTGTAACTACTCCATATTGGATTCCATCCATAACTCCAATTTCTTCCCTATGAGTCCCAGTATTGATCAGGATTCGAGTTCTTACTCTTCCTATGTTATGGTATGAATATACTATACCAATTCGTTATGGATAGATGATGAGATCCCATTGATAGAGAGAAAATTCCGATAGACTTATTGAACATTCCCATTAGCGTGCATCCAGTAGGAATTGAACCTACGAATTCGCCAATTATGAGTTGGGTGCTTTAACCATTCAGCCATGGATGCTTAACATAAGAGGTATCATCATAATCTAAAAGATGTATGATCATAATCATACACATTGGATTAAGAACGGGGTCAGAGGGATCAAAAACCGCTAATTCGTATAAAGCCATCGAACCGGCCCAACCAGCAACTAGAGCTGTGTGCATTATATGCACAGAAAGCAATCGACCGGGATCATTCAATACGACAGTATGAACACGATACCAAGGCAAACCCATGGAAATACCCCTTAAGAGAAATAGAAACTATGTCACTTTATTTTATCGCATTAAACTAAAAAGACTATATACTGTGTACCTCACCTTTTTTCAGTAGATTCTGTATCAGAAAGGGCTCATTTTGATTTCATCCCATTGAAAATCAAAATAAGGGAACAACTCTGTTCGTAAGAACAAAGAGAAGCAGATCTATTCTATACCCGATAAGTACCAATACGCAACGGGAAGATTGCATTATTATAATAACTTGTTGATCATTCGAATGATCAATCCCTTCGTTCCAGAATCCATTCTGTCTTACTCTATCAAAAAAGCCTTCCAATGGATCAAATAGAAGTGGAAAAAATAGAAGAAAAAGGAATGAAGGCAGGAATTCATGGATTTTCACGTTTCCTTATTCAAGTGAAGTAAAGTATCCGGATTTTCTGAACATCAGGGAAAGGTCTTTTTTACGGATAATCACAAGATCTTTTTATCAAGGAATGGGAATACTTTCAGTATTCCTTTAGTTAAGTATCCAGGTTCCAACAAAAAAACTTTGATCCACCAAAAACCCCGCGTTCAGGGAGGTCAATGTATTCAAAAAGGTCAAATTTTAGCAGACGGTGCCGCTACAGTTGGTGGGGAACTCGCTTGAGGGAAAAACATCTTGGTAGCTTATATGGTTACAATTTGTAAGATGCAGTACTAATTAGCGATATGAAGATATTTTGACGTCTTTTCACATTCGGAGATATGAAATTAAGACTTATGTAACAAATCAAGTCCCTGAAAGAATCAGTTAAAGAAATATTCTATAATATGGTTACAATTTGTAAGATGCAGTACTAATTAGCGATATGAAGATATTTTGACGTCTTTTCACATTCGGAGATATGAAATTAAGACTTATGTAACAAATCAAGGCCCTGAAAGAATCAGTTAAAGAAATATTCTATAATGAAGAAAAAAAAAACCAAAAAATCAAAAACCAAAAAATCAAAAACCAAAAAATCAAAAAGAGGAAAACATCAAAATGATCATCAACATTGTACAAACTTCTTGTAGTCAGATAAGGATAACGTTTTTTTTTTCGAATAATCTTAATAATCTTAAAGAAAAGGAGGAATTTTATGGTCAAAAAAAAGAAAAATAGAGCACATGATTGGATATCCGGCTGGATCTTGGACTGGAGAGAGATATTAAGAGAGATCAAGAATTCTCACTCTTTCATAGACATTTTTTTCGACCAAGAACGCTTTATGAGACTCTTTGACTCCCGAATTTTGGGTATCATAATTTCAAAAAATTCCCGGGGTTCAAGAAGCAATCGATATTTAACCAACACAGGTTTAATAACTCGAGATTCCAGGATCCAAAATGGAGTAAAACGTGTCCATGGTGTCGTCAAAAATGTGGTAAGGGGCGTGATGCTACTTGTACTAGGGGTCTGTTTATGTCGTATTCAAAATCGAAATCTAGTTGAACGAAAAAATATCTATTTGAGGGGGTTTCTTCCTATACCTATGAATTCGGTTGGATCTAGGGAAGAATCTTTTTGTTCTTCTAATATTCATAGGTTTGTGATTTCGCTCCTGTATCCTCCAAAAGGAAAAACCTTTTCTGGGAGTTGTTTTATGGATGGAGAAGAAATTACTCGGGTTCTCCCAAGAAAGAAAAAGTGTATCATGCGGAGTTCATGGTGGTCGAGAAACCAGATGGGAAAAAAGGGGGATTTTCTTTGTAATGAAACCGTAGCTGGAATTGAGATCTCATTCAAAGAGAATAATAGCAAACATCTGGAGTTTCTTTTGTTATGGCATATAGATGATCCGATGGTTAGTTGGGGGAAGAATCAGCACGAATCGGATTTTTGGTTCGACAATGTGTGGTTGGGAAACAAGGATCGGTTTGTTAGGAAAGTACGGAATATCTTGTTCAATATTCAATATGATTCGACAAGATCGAATCTCATTCAAGGAAAGGATTCGAGCCAATTGAAAGGATCTTCTAATCAATCCATAGATCATTTCGATTCCATTAGAAATGAGAATGTGGAACGAACAGAGATAGAATCAGGTCGATTCCCGAAATGTCTTTTTGGATCTTCCTCAAAGTCCCGGCTATCCGCGGAAGGTGAAAAGCAGATGAATAATAATCTGCTTCCGGAAGAAATCGAAGAATTTCTTGGGAATCCTACAAGATCCATTCATTCTTTTTTCTCTGACAGATGGTCAGAACTTTATCTGGGTTCGAGTCCTACGGAGAGGTCCCCTGTAGAGAAGGCTCTTTGGAAGAGAAAACTGGGTGTTTCTTTTGTCCCCTTCAGGCGGCGATCGGAACATAAAGAACTGGTTGATTTATTCATAATAATTAGGTATTTCCAAAAAACCGTCTCAATTCATCCTATTTCCCCCGGGGATTCTAAGATTCCGAAGGAGAAATCGAATGCAGAAGATCGATTTGCAGAAATGGTAAATCGATTCATTCTATCAATAACGGAGCCGAATCTGGTGTATTATAGGAGATTTGGCCTTTCTATTGATTCCTACAGGTTGGATCAAAAAAAATCCTTGAATGATATATTCCACACAAATGGATCGAATCGATCCTTTCTAATGGATAGATCCGATCGCAACTTTGAATATGGAATTCAAAAGGATTCCATTGGAAAAGATAGTATGAATCATCGAACTAGGATGAAATCTACGATCAATCAACATTTATCAAATTGGGCAAAGATTGAGAAGAAATGGTTCGACCCTCTTATTTGTCGAACCCAGAGATCCAGGAATGGGTATCCTGATGCATATAGCAAATGGTCGAATGAGTTCCAGAATCTCCAGGAAGATTTCCTGGGATATTTCTCTTCGAAACAGGAGAAGCTTCAAGTAGTCTTCGATCAATTACGATTCCATATCACTGATTTTTCGAGTTATTGGGATTCGATTGATTGGTCCGAAATTTTCGACCTATACGAATTCACTTTCACTAAGTTATTTCTTGTCCTTTTGCCCATGGCCCGTCTCTTTTTTCATAAGTTACTTATCTTTTTTCCTAAGTTTTTGTACTGGTTATATCCCCGATTCTCTGTACATATCGGGAATATCGCCATTCATAGTTCTGAGATGTACATTTATGAATTGAAAGATCCGATCCAGGAGAAGTCGTTCGAACCACTACGTCTTCAAATCGTTCTTTTGAAGAAATTGAAACCCTTCTTATTGAACGATCATAATACTTCTCAAAGATTGGACGATCATAATACTTTCCAAGGATCGAATTTATTGATCAATGAAGAAAGAATATTCCCATTTTTTTTCAACGAAATATCAAAGTGGATGATTGACTCATTCCATAGTAGAAAGAATCGCAGGAAATCCTTTGATAACACGGATTCCTATTTCTCCATCATACCCCATGATCGAGACAATTGGCTAAATCCCGTGAAAGCATTTCATAGAAGTTCAATGATATCTTCTTTTTATAAAGCAAATGGACTTCGATTTTGGAATGATCTACATCACTTTTGGTTCTGGGTCTCTTGTAAGAAAAGATTTCCCTTTTTTGTGGAAAAAATTCGTATCAATAATGAGGATCTTACATATCGAAAATTCCTCAATATCTCGTTTATTCGCAACAAAATAGTTGGCGGTCAAAAAAACCATTTGTTTGTGAGTCTTTCTGCAAGGGTATCTGACATAAACATACCTCAGGATCAGGATTTTCCAAAAAGTGGCTACAAAAGAGAGAACTTGTACAAATCTTTCATGTATAAATTGTATAAAAAATTCTATAATCGATTCTATAGATCTTTTATTTTTCCAAGAACTCTTTATGCAATTCAATCCGATCCAGTCGTTTCTAGAGCTAGTTCCTCGATCGCGGACCTTTTAAGACCAATTCAATCTGATCCAGTCGTTTCTAGAGCTAGTTCCTCGATCGCGGACCTTTTTAGATTGGAAAAAACTTTTTGGCAATCTTTTTCAGATATGAATCGATCTGATTCCAAAATGAAGAACTTGCATCAGTATCTCAGTGTCAATTCAAACATGGACTGTGGATCAAATCCATGTTCTAAGAAATCTTTACCATCCGGAAAGAAGGAAAAATGGAGTCTTTTTAGTTTTCGAAGTCAAAAGAAATACGTTAAGAAAAGACATATCAAAATAATCAATAAAAAAAACCTTTTTTCTGTAAAACTTTTCGAAGGGAATATTGAAGAAAATATTATTTACTTAGAATGGACTATTTACAAAGAATGGCTGCTAACGATCTTTACTACGAGTGGGTTCAAACATCTAAGATTCATCCTTTCCGAGATTTTTTCCTATTTGATATTCCCAACCGTGGTATCCAAAATTCAAGATATTCTGGATATACCATGGGTAATTCTTGAGAAGATTCTTATGAAATGGACTCTGATAAGTGAGAAGATTCTTATGAAATGGACTCTGATAAGTAAGAAGATTTCAAATCTTCATTTAGTACAGCTACTCCGAAAAAAGACTCATCTGTCTCGAACAAAGACTGATTCTTTTAATGGGTCTTCTCCTTTTCTTTCTTGTACACTTTCATTATTCTCATATAGGAATAAGTCATTGATATCGGCTGAGTTCCTCTTTTCAATTCCTTTCCTTCTTTTTTTTGCTGGATATCTCGCTTGTAGAGGTCTTATCTTAATTTGCAAAACCTGTCGTCAGTTATTTATAGACTTTGAAAAGATCAAATCTTGGTCAAATCCATCATATATCATGGAGTTCCAAAAACTTCGGGATAGGTATCCTATATCTTCTTTCAGGTCAGAGAATTTAGAGAATCCCCTTCAAGTTATTTTCGATGATCCCTGTGGAGTTATAGAGAATCCCCTTCGAGTTATTGTTATTCTGAAAAAATACTATGTTATTCTGGAAGAATACATAGTAAAATTCTTCTATTTTCTGATAGAACTAGGATACCTACTACTTTTTCAGGAAAAATCTGAGAATCGAAATCGGATCGATTTGCTCATCTCTTATCTCACCTATCGCATAAGTGATCTCAGAAGTCTCATCCCAAATAATCTCATCGATCAAATCATTTTTTTGATAAATACGAGACATCTAAGTCCTACAAGTATAGAGATCTATTCATTGATGAGGAAAAGAAAAAAGGTGGTGAACAGCGATGATGAAATAGAATCCTGGGTCGCGAACAACGATTGGGTTGATGATGAAGAAAGAGAATTTTTGGTTCAGCTCTGCACCTTAAGTACAGAAAAAAGGATTAATGAAATTCTATGGAGTTTGACTCAGAATAATCTTTTCTATGAAATGGTGGAACAACCTGGATCCAATTATTTACGGTACTTATTTGAAATTCAGCAAAAGGATCTATTGAATTATGAGTTCAATAAATCCTGTTTAGCGGAAAGACGGATATTTCTTGCTTATTATGAGACAATAACCTCGTGGGGGACTTTTCATTTGTCATCTCGTCCAACCCCCTTTTCGCTTCGCTTAGCCCCATACCCTTCTAGGAGTGTTTTAGTGCTAGGTTCTATAGGAATTGGGCGATCCTATTTGGTCAAATCCCTAGCGAAAAATTCCTATCTTCCTTTCATTAAGATATATCCGCTCAAGTACCCGTATTTATTCGCGGAGTATTTTAGTGATCCCAATCAATATTTCGATATAGATGAGATGGAAGAATGGAAGGATGAATATATTACTTCTATTCCTTTTGATGTTGATGATTTTGATGTTGATGATAGTGGCGATATTGATAAGAATCTGAATTTTCATAAGAAACTTTTCTATATGACACGGGATAAGCTAACTACCAATGACCCATTTTTTTTGGATATGACCGTGCAATTCGATTTGGCAAAAACAATATCTCCTTGTATAGTATGGATTCCAAACATTCATGATCTGGATCGGGATGAGTTGAGGTATTTATCCCTCCATCTAGAAGAGAGCTCTCTTTCCAATTCCAAGGATCGTGAAAGATGTTTCACTAGAAATAGTATTGTTATTGCTTCGACTCATATTCCCCGAGAAGTGGATCCCGCTCTAATAGGTCTGAATAAATTCAATACATTCATTAAGATACGAAGGCTTACTATTCCAGAACAACGAAGGTATTTCCGGATTCTTTCATATACTAGGGGATTTGGCTTGGAAAATCAAATATTCGATAGTAAGAAATTTGGGTCTATAACCATGAGTTCGAATGTACAACATCTTGTAGCACTTAACAATGAGGTCCTATCAATTAGTATTACACAGAGGAAATCCATAATCGAAGAAACTAATTCAATTCGATTCGCTTCTTTTAGACAGACTTGGAATTTTCAAACTCACATAAGAGGGTTCCAGGATCATAGGATCCTTTTGTATCAGATAGGAAGAGTTTTTGCACAAAATATATTTCTAAGCAATTTCCCCATAGATCCTATCTATATCTAGTACGGGACCCTATCGCGAGGAATCAAATATGGAATTCTTATTTGTACAAATGGTACGTCGAACTTGAAACAAATTTGAAGAAAATAACGATACTTCTTTATCTTTTGAGTTGTTCTGCCGGATTGGTCACTCAAGATCTTTGGTCTTCACCCGGACCCGATGGAAAAAATTGGATCACTTCTTCTGAATTTCTTGAGAATGATTCTCGGCTAGTTCAGAACCTATTAGAATTAGAAGACTTTCTGGTGGGATCCTCATGGATAGAAAAAAATTGCAGTGAGACATTACTTCTTCGGTCCGAACCAAAGAATCCGTTAGATATGATGCAACATAAATCTTTTTCTACCCATTATCGTAGAGTGACAAATGAAATAGAAATAGACGAATCGGAGTTTGAAGAAGAGCATGAAGCCGTGAACCCGCAGAAGATAGAGATAGAGAACGATTTCTTCAATCAAAATCAAATAGAAATAGAAATAGTTCGGTCTCCTAAAATATGGCGCTATATATTTGATAATCTCGAAATTCAGAATATCAAAAAGCTTATCAAATCGGGACTTCCTTATTGGGCCGAGTCATTTCAGGGCAAGTGGCCTTTTGATCTTGAGGAAGATCAGCTTCAAGAGGAGGAGAATGATTCGGAGTTCTCGCAGAATGAAACAATTCAGCACGAGAAACAAGAGAGATTTTCAAAAGAACAAAGCTTTTTTATAATAAACCGATTCATTTGGGAACCTCCGCACCCACTCTTTCTCGTAGTCATATACCTGTCCTTTTGGCTTTCACCTCGAGAATTGTTTTCATCTGATAATTTCGATGAGAGGAGTCCTGACCTAACTAAGGATCCTTCTTCATATATAGATGAAGACCATTGGTTCAATAAGGGAGAAAAGCACTACGAAAGGTTGGTTCGTCATAAGAGATGGCAAAGAAGACTTAGAATCAATAGTTCCTTATCTAAAGGATCTTTCTCCTCTCATATTCTGTTCGAGAGTTATCAGTATTTAGCAAATCTGTTCCTATCTAACGGAAGGCTATTGGATCAAATGACCAAAATATTGTTGAGAAAGAGATGGCTTTTCCCGGAGGAAATGAGCCATTTGATTTGTGGAACAGAAGAAAGATTTCCCATTCCTTATCCGTAAAGATATGTGGCCATGAAAAAGGGAAAAGGCCTAGCGTGGAAGAGGATTGACCGGGTGGTAGAGTCGTGGAAACACTTGTTTATTCGATATTTTGGACCTTAGTTCATATGCTACTGTTCAAGCATGAATTGAAATCTTAGATCAAAGCACTATGTATGGATGATATAAACTGCCTAAACAAGAATTCCTTTCTTGTTTAGGCGAACAACCAGAGTAGAAAAACAGAGTAGAAAAACGGATTCATTCGGATCGACATGAGGGTCCAACTCCATTGGATTGCCAGAATCCATGTTGTATATTTGAAGCAGGTTGACCCCCGTGCTTCTCTCATGGTAGAACCCTCTTCCTGCTGAGCTGAGCCCCTATCTCCTCGGCCCACAGAGGAAAAGTGTAGGGCTGGTGCTCAAAATTCATTACGGAAGAAAGGACTCACAGAGCCGGCATCACTAGGGGGATCACTAACTTATACTAAAACGAATACTAATATAATAGAAAAGAACTCTTTTTTCTGGATACTTTCCCCGGTTCCATTGCTACCGCGGGCTTTCCGCAATCGATCGGATCATATAGATATCCCTTCATTCAACACAACATAGGTCATCGAAAGGATCTCGGACAACTCACCAAAGCACGAAAGCCAGAATCTTTCCGAAAGTGGATTCCTATTTCAAGAGTGCATAACCGCATGGATAAGCTTACACTAACCCGTCAATTTTGGATTCAATTGGGGATTTTCCTTGGAGGTATCCGGAAGAAATTGGAATGGAATAATATAGATTCATACAGAAGAAAAGGTTCTCTATTGATTCAAAGGGTATACCTATGGGATAGAATAAGAAAAATCGAAATGAAATTCAAGAATCCAGGAAAAAAAGGAAATCAAAAAAAGGAAATAGAACAAACAAATAAGTAGAAGATCGAAGAGCCCGGATTCAAAATGACAAAATTGAAACTCAAAAAGGATCCTTCTTTCTGATTCTCGAAGGATGAGAGGCAAAGGGATTTCTATCGAGAAAGAGTTATTAGATAGAAGATCGTGATTTGATCCGCATATGTTTCGTAAAAGAGAAATCTTTTCCTTTGATCATAAATGAAAAGTCTTCAATTGGAATATGAAAACGTGACTGAATTGGTCGAAGTTACTCTTCGAAACGGAGTGGCAGAAGGGAAGAAATTCTCGAACGAAGAAAAGGATCCAATTACTTCGAAAGAATTGAACGAGGAGCTGTATGAGGTGAAAATCTCATGTACGGTTCTGTAGAGTGACAGTAAGGGTGACTTATCTGTCAACTTTTCCACTATCAACCCCAAAAAACCAAACTCTGCCTTACGTAAAGTTGCCAGAGTACGATTAACCTCTCGATTTGAAATCACTGCTTATATACCTGGTATTGGCCATAATTTACAAGAACATTCTATAGTATTAGTAAGAGGAGGAAGGGTGAAGGATTTACCCGGTGTGAAATATCACATTGTTCGAGGAACCCTAGATGCTGTCGGAGTAAAGGGTCGTCAACAAGGGCGTTCTAGTGCGTTGTAGATTCTTATCCAAGACTTGTATCATTTGATGATGCCATGTGAATCGCTAGAAACATGTGAAGTGTATGGCTAACCCAATAACGAAAGTTTCGTAAGGGGACTGGAGCAGGCTATCATGAGACAAAAGATCTTCTTTCTAAAGAAATTCGATTCGGAACTATTATATGTCCAGGGTCCAATATGAAAATCATTTCAGAGGTTTTCCCTTACTTTGTCCGTGTCAACAAACAATTCGAAATACCTCGACTTTTTCAGAACAGGTCTGAGTCAAATAGCAATGATTCGAAGCACTTTTTTTGACATTCAACTATGTATTTCGGAAACCTAAGGACTCGATCGTATGGATATGTAAAATACAGGATTTCCAATCCTAACAGGAAAAGGAGGGAAACGGATACTCAATCTCAAGTGAGTAAACAGAATTTCATACTCGATCTCATAGATCCATATAGAATTCTGTGGAAAGCCGTATTCGACGAAAGTCGTATGTACGGCTTGGAGGGAGATCTTTCCTATCTTTCGAGATCCACCCTACAATATGGGGTCAAAAAGCCAAAAAAAAAAAATTGATTCGTTTTTAGCCCTTATAAAAAGAAAACGGATTCTTGAACCTCTTTCACGCG
>JAMQYH010001204.1:0-42248 GCA_027562975.1 Rhynchospora breviuscula
AGGGTGCAGCAATGGGCAAGAAGCATCGTAGCCGTGTAGGAAGCTCTTGATGTTACCACAACCGGCATTTATGCATTCAAAAAAGAGCTTCTCTATACGCAAGCACCTAACTATGCACCCTGAGGCTTAATAACAATTATGTATACCCCCGGACGTACCCCCCCGCAGGTAGAGCACCTCTGTGGATAACTATTCTATTCGGACTTTTGGACGCAGACATTAAGTTGGCATGAGCCGTAGATCAAAGCAAGGGCGTGTTGCGGGAGCACACTTTTTTTTGAAGTAAGTGGCATCAAGTCAGCTTATTCATTCAACTTCTCCTTCGATTCTGAGTAGTAGTCCGTGACTAGGAAAAATGCTGTGCACAGGCCCATAAAGCAACCTCGAGAATCCCTCCCTCGCAGAGTGTTCTGCGGAAAGAGTGGCTATTTTTTCCTCAAAGCTTTTGATCAGTAATCTACTTCGTTCATCCAATCCTTTGAGGTCATTTATATGAGCAGGTTTGGTATTTATCCATTTACCATCATAGAAGACCAGCTCTCTCTTGCAAGAAGAAGGAAAGCCTAGAGTGTAGTCGGTAACAACGTGTCTTATGGACAGAGTATTCCGATCAACTCTGAATGGATTGGATAAACTGACAGTCTTTATGTGAGAAAGATCTTGGTAAGTATTGAGGGACCACTCCACGGACACACATGAGGTTTAGCTAGTCCTTTATGAACCGGAACACCCGGTTTTCTTCTCCCTGCAATTCCAAGCAAGAGCTCTTGGGTGCAGGGAAAATAGCTGTTTTCACCTTGTATACTAGTTTTCACAATCCTAGTTCGTGGTTGGAAACCTTTTTCAGTCTACTCGTTCGAACGGACAGCTTTTCTTGGAGTGGTGATGAGAGTTCATTATGCGAAGAGCGTCGCCGGGCAGGGGTAAGTCTACCACTAAGTGTTCAAGCCGATCCCTTTCCTTACCCTACTCATACTAGACCCACCGGGGAAGGTTGTCAAAAACGCTTCATTGTGTGACGAGTTTCGACGAGTCAATAGGCGGGGCCCACAGAAGAGATCAAAGATTTCGCAACATATGATAAAGAGAAAGAAATCTTACCACTCTGTAACGATTTCTATATTTTCTTTCTTGATACACGTATTGCAAAGGACTGAAAATCCTTCCACTCCTCGATAGAGAAGGGAAAGGGCGGAAAAACAGATCAAAACGACTTTTGCATCATGCACTGCGCGACTAGCATGATAGCTTAGCAAACCGTAACTCTCCTATCTCTTTTTAACATATCCTTACACTCTCCCTCCGGTCTATCTATCTCGAAGGAAGCCAATCAACCTCTTGTTTGGATCACCCAACACTCGGAAAAATGGTAGCAACAATCTTACATGAAGAGAACGGGAATATATTATTGCTCGACAGGGGTATAAATTCATGTGGGAGAGCCTCAACCACCCGACGGACACCATCTAAGGTGGCCATAGGTTGTTGTGGGAAGCGTGTCCACAGCCCCGTTAATAGTATTGAAGAGTTCTCAGAGGGAGATTACAAGTTGGTGGTGACAGAGGATGGTATCGCCTGGACGTGGCACAACCAGAGTTACTGGACCCTCCATGTCTGTAGACCACAATGCCTTTCGCAATGATAATGCTGAGGTCTCCTTTTTGGAGCTGTTAAGCTCTAGACTTTTCTCTATTAAGCAAGATGCCTGGTTGCGTTTTCCGTACCAGCAGAGTGCCCCGGTAGATCTATCGTCAGAGAGTGAAACGTGCCGTAGAGCTCGTTTTAGACGAATTGAATTTCAGACTTTGTCTTGAATTGAAAGATCACTGTTCGTTATTACGGGCATATTCTATTCAAACTGGGGCCTTTGGGATGGAAGAGGATTGGTATTAAATACAGGTTCAAGTTAAGGCATGAAAGTAGGCATGCAAGCAAGTAAAGTCGATCACATGACAAAGAAGAAGGTCTAGTTTACGAAAATTGGACTTCTACTTATCTTGCACCGGCCTATCGATTGGGAAAACCCAGTAAAAGACTCAGTTCGAGTGGACAACTGGGTGGCATTTCACTTTCAAGGTATTTCTCTATTCCATTCTGCGGGTGGCTTAATCCAATTAAAGCATGAAAACTTATATGCTAAGAAATATCTCCATGAATCCTATATTGCTTGCATTGTCCTATTTGGTCTACGTAGCCGAACTTAGAAGAATCGAGGCAGCCCCTCCTCTCTCTCTACAGCCGAAACAGGCGAGTCCTGTCTTCTGTAGAGTGAAGACATGCCTCTCCCTAAACTGACCCCTACCTACTCACGCTCAATCGGCGCGTGGGCCTATCACACCGGCAATCGCCCGGTGTATCGGCTACCATGTCATAAGTGCCTATGGTATAGTATGTGTTTGTTAGGGTAAAGCGGTGAAAGGAGGGGCTTCTTTGTTCGTAACTACTAATGTTCCTTTTGGAGAGATACACTACGTTCGTGTATCTCTCAAAAGCGTAACAGACGAGTAACTACTAATGTGTCCTTTGTTCGCAACATTAGTAGTTGCTCACTGAGTGAAAAAAGGTAGTTCCTCACTGAGTTCAAAGAGTAGTTACTCACTGGACGCAGGTCTTTTCGAAACTATACGATACCACCAGACGCACCTCTCGTGTCATTGCTCTTCGCCCTGCTTCTATTTGTCTAGCTGTGATCCGACGCGGGTTCCTGTTTTTGGGGAAGGGATCCCCTACCTAATATTTTGTATCCGTTGTTCAACCAGGTCAAAAGAAAAGAGTCAGCTGTCGACGGACAAACTTTGCTAGAACGTCGACCGGTATGGGATGTCCATGCCCCGGGTCCCCAGGGTTAGGGTATTCCCTATGTTGAGCCTACTCAGATAAGAACTGAACTTTTTGATTCTCTTTGGCCTATTGACCGGTTTGAAGCAACCTTCGCATTTCCTGCTGAGATCCCGACGTCTCCAAGTGGGCCCTATTGGCCACCCATGACCGTCGGCTTTTTGGAGAATCCCCTTCCTGTGTCTATGGACTTATAGCTCGGCAGTCCATCGGGTAGGTTTTTGTCTCCTTCCTTTTTCGAGTGTCTTCTTGGATAGTTATAGCGGCCCATAGGCGCGAGATGTACCTTGTGGGGGGCGGTGGTCCCCTGGACATAGTCCTTTCTTTCAGGCAGTGGCCGTTTAGTCCATGGTCCGTTGGATGTTCGGTGCAAGGCCAGAAATTGGAACACATTGAATCCGCTCGTTCCTGTCCTTCGCTTAAGGGCCTTTCCCTCGGTGTGGTCAGTACTCCATACTGTCGGGCAGCAAAGCTTACACTTGTTCACTTATTATGACGGTTCACCAGGGCCGCTTTCCTCCTCCCTTTTCTGCTCACTCGTAGGGGTCCTTACCCCCACAAAGGGGGAGGGAGTCGACTTCACATCTCAGCCATTGGCGGGAATTTCGCCCGCATCCGATCCCCAATTCTTGTTCACCCCAGATAATCGTGTTGGGTGAATTGTGACCTCGTACGATCGTATCGGGTGAGCAAGAGCCGCTTCGTCACAGTACTGCTGACTTATGGGCTAACGGGTCACACTTTGGCCAAGTATCCTACAAAGAGACTCCCGATAGCCAAAAGTATTGAAGGAATGGCCATAGGAATGGGCGCATCATGACATCGTAATCTGTCTCGCCCGAATGAATTAGTTGGTACTAAAAATGTTAAAAAGAGTAAACGAAAAGAGTAATAAGAAGTGAAAAGGACAGAAATACTTCCCAACCAGAAAGCAAAGTTCCCACTGATGGTATACTTAGTGTAAGCGAGCTCTAAGATCACATCTTTTGAATAAAATCCAGTAAGAAAAGGAAATCCAATAAGAGCTAAGCTGCCTATGAGCATCATGGCATAAGTCAAAGGCAAGGAGGAAACAAGCCCCCCCATCTTGCGCATATCTTGCTCATCCGACATGGCATGAATGACCGAACCGGCACTGAGGAAGAGTAAAGCTTTGAAAAAGGCGTGATTCATTAAGTGAAAGACGCTAACCGAATAGTTAGAGATGCCGCAAGCAAAGATCATATAGCCTAATTGACTGCAAGTTGAATAAGCTATGACCCTCTTTAGATCATTCTGTAAGATTCCCGTGGTTGCCGCAAGGAATGACGTCATAGCTCCCGCAAAAGTAATAACAATCAAAGCCGTAGGTGAGTATTCAAATAAAGGGGAGCACCTTGCTATCATGAAAACGCCAGCTGTGACCATAGTAGCTGCATGAATCAAAGCAGATACTGGAGTGGGACCCTCCATTGCATCGGGTAACCAAGTATGCAATCCTATCTGTGCAGATTTACCAACAGCACCAATAAAAAGTAAAATACAAATCATAGTGATGGCATTAAATCTCATATTGCAAAAAATCCATGAATTATTTATGGGGACACTAGCACAAGCAAAAATGGTTGAAAAGTCTACTGTTTGAAAGAGAGTAAAACAACCAAAAATACCAAGAGCTAATCCAAAATCACCTACTCGATTGACAAGCATAGCTTTGATAGCTGCTTTATCTGCCTGAAGTCGTGTGAACCAGAAATGAATTAACAAATATGAAGCAAGACCTACTCCCTCCCATCCCAGGAATAATTGAATAAAGTTATCTCCAGTCACCAACATTAGCATAAAAAAAGTAAAAATGGATAAATAACACATAAATCGAGGGCTATGCGGATCCTCAGACATATATGAAATGGAATAAAGATGGACCAAGCTACTTATGAATGTAACCACAATTAACATTACTACGGTCAGGCTATCGAACACGGAGTCAAAAGTGAATTACGAGTCGGACCAATCTTCGAATCTAGCAAGCTCCCCTTGCTATGATGTGGTGGTGTTCCTCTCATTCGTATTCAGTGCTCTCCGAACCGTGCGGGAAGGTTTCCCATCACACGGCTCACCAACTTGATCTTATGCGGGAACCTTCCAACTATTCGAACAGGCCTGGAAAAAGAGGTCAGGTCTCGCTTTCCTTTGACTCAAGTTTACGGCATCTGCCGTGTGTGTTTAGGCCCCTTCTTCCCTTCCCTAATCCACAAATGAGTCCACCGCCTGCCGCCTGGCACTGTATGGGTATAGGTATGGCGTGCAGGCCAGCCCGCCCTCCTTGGATGATCGGTGATTCACTACCGAAGCGAAGAAAAGGCTGGATCAATCAATAAAAGGGGGGGGGTACTACGAGCCCTCTGCCCCACGCATCTAAGCAGCTCGCGCGGTTCACCGGTTCCACCGGCCTAACCCTTAGATAGAGTTATTATGTCGATACAGAGGTGCGCTGAAAGTGGGGGGGTGTGCTGCCCCTATTGGGCTGGGCCCTTCCCCATAAGGCCCCATCGTCGGGGCATAAGTGCCCTCTTGCTACCCATATGCAAGGCGCCGTCTTAGCCTTGCCTTCCCAGGATCGCTCCCACACCTGTAGCGTTCGTGATCGGCCTCCTCAACTTTGTATCGATCGAAAGGCAGGGTGGCAGAGCCCCCAACCGACGGGAGTTTTGACGTCCAGTATGTACCCCCTCGATTCCCGACATGCTATGATACCCCCCCAGAGTGGGTAGGAGTGGGTCGAGTCCGTATCGCCGCGGAGCAACTGCAACGTCCGAATCTGATCTATCTACTCGGCAATTCATCCGGTGACTTCACGGTCGCCAAAGAAGCCCCAAGAAGCATCAAACATTTCCGATGAAATCCATGGAGCTATTCTGAGATAGCAAGCACTAGCTCCCGGTGCAACTTCATAAAAAGCAATAAAAGATAAGATCGAAGAAAATGAAACGCACGTAGTGGTTATTATAGCGGTTCCTTCTGATCCTAGAAAACGTCCGAAAAACCCGGCGACGGAACTACCGAGCAGAGGCAAAAAGACAATAAGTAGATACATAAGAGCGAAAGAGTTTTCTTCACAAAAGCAAAATCAGACAATATCCGGCGGATTCCAAATAGAACATTCGCGGTAGGTTAGCAATCCATCTATGCTTTCTCTTTCCCCTTTTTCTTTTCATCTTTCATGAAATTCTCTCGTTTCTGGTCTTTCTTTGTCCATTTCATCGAGTTTGCATTATATATAAAATAATGTTCTTTCTTACTTCACCAGTGGGGGGGAAGGTACCTTGCTCTTTTCATCTTTGATTTAGACCCTTACTGGAATCTTCTTTCACTTACGATCTTGTATTCAAAAACCACCTCTGAGGGGGCCATTCAGTATGCAAGAAGGAGGAGGGGATTTACCTACAAACACAGAACTGATCTGTAATTGAAGTAGTACGTCTTATTAATGTGCTAATTCTCAAATTGAATTGTCAATGTGGTAACCCTTTGATTTCTATTAGTAGTCGTTCTATTCGGAAACTACGTACAGAGATAATACTGCATATGCCTGAAAGTCTGCATTAGAAACTATAAGGATCAGCAACACGTGGAGATTCGTTCGTTTAAGGGGCACAAGAGAACCCAGAATATTAATGAATAGCGGACAATCGTCGAACTAAGTCACAATTCGAAAACTTTAGCACCTCGGAACTCATACAGCTATCATAAAGCTGGATGCACACTGCTGCTTTCGAGTTCAAGCAGCTGCAGCCCACCTTCTTTCTGATCCGACACCCCTTACTTCATTTCCCTTTCTATATGATATTTCTGACTCTGTTTTGAAAACACAATAGAACCGAGCTAGCAAAGAGAAAAAAACCCACATTGTTCCTCTAGTCACAATTTGCCGACACTTAGGTGGCTATCTCTTCCGCACCCACGCATCCCCAACGACGAAGTTCTTCCGGCTAAGCGCCCTTTCTTCCGGTCCTCGATCTATCAATCTTGGCAGAGATGGCTAACGCCTTATTAGGGAAGGGGGGAAGCCTAGGCTTCAGGTAGGTCTTCTTCTTGGAATTCGAATACGAGGAAGTGAAGAACAAAGGGAAGAAAAAGGTTGACGACGATGCCGAGCTTGCCTTACACCACGCTAGGAGATCTCGAGCCGGCAACAATAAAGAATTGCTCGTCGTTTCACTCTCTTACGACTCAAAGTTCCAACAATCGCAGATTCTAGTAACAGATTAGTGAACTAATATAAGAGATCTGGGTTTTTCTCCAATCTCCGTTCATCTGCTAACTAATGGATAAGGCTCTTGGATTACCGGTTCTTTCACGGGAAGACTGGGACAAGCCAATACACACACAGATGTAGGTCCCAAGGTAAGACTCCTGCTTCTGTGACTTCCTTCAATTTGAACTATTTATTTTATTCAACCTGCTTTCTTCTTTCCCTTATTTGAGTATTCGATTCGTCACACGGGAGAATCCGGATCTCGGACTTTTGTCGCTATATGAAACGACTCATGATCGGTTTTGATTTCGGAAAGGAGAGAATTGAATGAAAACCTCAGTCCACTTTGACTGAGTGAATATGATGATGGCGTTGGGGTTACCAACGTAAATAAGAAATTACAGAGCGGAAACGATAGCTAGCTTCGGACTACCGCAATCACTCTATATACAACTATATGAATAGCGCAACCGAAAGCAATGGCACAACAGGAACTGCCCGCCCCGCCATCAGAGCTTTTCTCTCGAACTATGCAGAATGAGGTGAAGGTTTCTTATTAGAGGCACTTTTTGAAGTCACCCTCGGCAGGCACATTAGATAGTCCTGCACCTACCTCAATAGGTCCACAAATTCCAAATAGAAAGAAAGAGAAGCAAGACAGTGAATCAAGAGCAAAGAATAACATATATGGTCAGATTCTGGTGGAACTTCTTTCGCCCCCTTCATGTGCTCCCGCGAAATGGAATTTCAGCTATAAGTAACGACCATTGTACCTTGGCTGCTCTGTAGATGGAGTGTTACAAATCTGTGCCCGAATCAAGGAAAGCAACTGTGCCTGAAAAGGCAAAATGAAAGAGAAATCCGATGAACAAGCGATCTTGGTAATTCCCTCCAACAAGTCAAGTAACACACTGGGCTGGGAAATCTCCTCACTTCGGACATTCAAACACTTCTTTTGGGTCTGGTAATTCCCTGTTCTCAGAAATGGACTGGGTCGTATTAGCTCAAATGGTTGGTAGGATTTCGCCCCAGCGAGTAACTACTAATGTTGCGAGCGAAAAGAGCTATTGTGTGTACAACTTTCAGACTGTAAGTTAAGTAGGTAGCGAGATTGAAGGAAAGAAGGGATGAGGTTTACGGATTGCACTTTTCCACCTCTTTTCATATATGTGATATATCAGTTTGTGTGTATACTCTTTTGGTTGTTTTTCTTATTTGGGATATTCCTCATCATATTTCTAAAATGCATATTATCGTCAATAGTGTATTTGCTTTTTCTTTCTTTTAGGGAGGGAGACCTGTAGAATCATTTTGGTTTTCACGAGAAAAACAAAGATCGTAGCTTCCGAACGAAGTGAGACGACTTAGCTTATTTTTGCCAGGAAATCAGCCAGACAGCAAGAGCTATTTCTTTCTTTGCTTAGATAGAGGCGCACTACCGACAGGTTACCATTCAACCAAAGATTCTCCGCTTTCCGAAGACCGAAAGCGCACTATTCTTGGACCAGATACCATATGAGAAGTTTGAAGCCTTAGACGATGCGCCTGGAGGCGCAGGGAGGTTACCAAGACAACCGACCGGTATCCATGAAAGGCCGCTTCTCGACCATGAGATTCCGGTGCCAGGACCGCATTGCATTCCCGGGATAGAGAGATAGAGCCAATGAGCCACGTGTTCGGGACGAGGTACGGGATCTTTTTTAGTAGTCCAGCTATAGCTATTCTCAGAGATTCTTGATTTTCAACCTGCTACGGGGCCTTATCTCTCTTTTCAGCGAGTCCGCCGATGATCAAGCGAGAACGAACGACGATTATCAAAGTGTTTGGTTCAAGCCAACCGCCGCGTTCAAGGTATTGTAATAAAGAGAAACGAAAATGGATTCGCAGAAGAAGCTAACCGAGGCTCAGCAGAATCTAACTGTTAGCCATCTTGCTTTGCAGAAGGAGCAGGAGAGGGTGATTACCCTAGAGCAGGACTTGCCCGTCGTGAAGAAGGCTTTAGCGGATCGGAATGCCGAGATAGACGCTCTGAAAAGTGAATCTTCCTCCTAGGGAAAGCCAGATAATTCGTGACTTCGACGGTTCCCAGGCTTTCCAAGCAGCCGCCCTCGGCCGCTTGTGCCCCGACCTTGAATAACGGTACTCTACGCTTCCCTCCTCGCTTTTCAAAGAAGTGGTACCTACCAGTCAGTCAAAGAAGTTGTACCTACCAAAGGTATGGTTAGTCGTTCGATAAGTGGTATTGCAAAGCCAAATGCAAGGTATGCTTTGCTTGCTGATTCTAAGATCCCATTGGATCCTCGAGGTATTAAGTCTTGACTGAAACACGTAATATTAAGTAAGAGGGCGAGCCCTATGAATTTCGAGTAAGGGCAAGAGAAAATAATGAGCTTTACTTATCTACCCTAATTACGAACAGATTTTGTAGCCTAATTACTAAGTGGTCGACCTGAAATGGAATGGTTGATTAATCGTTGTGAAACGTGTTACAAACAAGGAGCCCCCCTACCACAAGCTTCTAATATTTCTATTTGCGAATTAAGTTAACAAAAACTAGCAAAATAATTCAAACAGATTGAGAATCAAGACGATACGAAGAAAGAAGACGATTAACAATTACTGGAATTGGTTCAGTTTGAACCTTTGCTCTTTTAGTCATAGGAACAAGCAAACCTCTTGGTTCGACTCATTATTAGACATCCAATCACCACTGTTATGGACCGAAGTATATGCCAAACTAAAGATAGAAATACTTGGGCAAACTACTATGACCGAGAAAGCTTTGCTTTGGTTCAAAAAGAAAACCAAGCTGATGAACGATAATAAAGGAATCCGTTATTTCTTAATCTAGGGTCTACCGGATAGAAGGTCATTTATAGCCTCTGCCCTTGCCGGGTCCTAAGCAAGTAAAGGAGCGTAGAAAAGAATTCCACATGCTTTAGAGGGGGCGGATGTCTCCCATTCAAAAGATATGCAATATTTTCAGACATTTGATAGGGTAATTTCTTCCTATTATTTGTCAATCTTATAATAAACCATTCAAAAATTCTAATAAACCATTCAAAAAGAAGAGATCTGAGCCAAGGACGAAGCGGATGTGGGTCCGAGCACAGAAGGCAAAGCACATCCCTTATCCTCATAAATCAAGTAGACGAACGAATCCAGTATTTTGATGAAAAGGAATTGGTTTGTTTGCGTAGATAAGTAAAAGAACAGGAACGTATTTCACAGAAGAAAAGAAATCTGCCAAAATTCTCTTAGTTAACTAGGGCCAACATTTGCTAGCTTGCCAAGAGCGCGGGCTTATTAATCGGTAGATGGATTGCTAGGTCACAGGTCTCTTCTCGTCGAAGAGGTCTTTTTCTCGGAATTACCAGGAAAATTACCATAAAGGGCTTGGGATGCAAGCGCCATACTTTTTTTGAGAAAGAAAAAAACATTGAGCTGTGGTACACATTGGTAGAAACAACAATAGCTTAAGAGAAAAGCAATACATAGGATAAAGAGGGAGCGAAGAACACTCAACCATGAGAATTCATTCAATGAGAAATAGCATACCTTCCTGGCTATTCGTTGATGCATTTCAACTTCTACGCTCAGATAATCAGAAGACATGATCTACTATCATATGAGATGGAAAGAGATTCGAATGATAAAGAGCAAGCTAGTAAGAAGCCACTGTTGGATGTGTTGATAAAAGATCCTATACCATTCTTTGTCTTGTTACTTCTCCATTCAAACAGAGTGTTTTGAATTCAAAAGTTGATTACGTTCCCCTTTCCTTCAATGAGTGTGGAATACACTCTATCAAAGCTTTGACTCCAATCCTCAATCTTCCCAGGGGCGAATCTCCCTTTTCCTCAGCTACCAAGGCTGGTTTTCTAGCCTCGGGTCTTTCTTTAGAGACAAATAGAAAGAAGGCCCGCCAGCAAGCAAGAGTCTCCACTTGTACTGTATGTACTGACTGTGCCTTAATGCCCGCTGACTTACTTTCTTTCCATAGGAGATCCGCTTGCTTCCCAATACGATGCGTGCACCTCTTGAAGAGCACCTGTGAATGCTTGTTTTGTCTCTTCCTTGTTGTCAAATGTCCCGTCGCCCTTTGATCGTCGACCTATTATTTTCTAGCCCAGCCATCTTCTATCTTATTGCTTCGGCCCTTTACTTACCTTTGCCTACCTAGATTCCTAGTAGTGAGCTTTTGCCTTCATCCCTTCTCTCTCGCTCGTAGAAAAGAGAGCATAGGCTTTGGCAGCATGGAAAGCAGGCTTGTGATAATATGCTGTTGTCAAGGAAGACTTCTTGTCAGAGGCATGGTGCGGATAGGTCTCGCTAAGCCCGCCCGGGCAGCATAGGCAAAGGGGAGTAGGTCTTTGAAAGCATGCAATCCATGGGGGCAGAAGTGAAAGTTTCATATTTCTCCTCCTTTTTCCTTATTTGAGATGATAGGGTGTACGAGTGGGAATTTTTCTTGGGGTTCGAGCAAAGGCGGCCTCAATGGGCGGAAAAACGCACTCTAAAACTGAAGAATGTTACCTTTCCCAATTCCAGTTTTTAGAAAAACTAACGCCTCCGTGATCTAAAGAAATTTCACTCAATCAGCGAGCAAGAGCAAACAAGCTTTACCGTATACATGTAGCAAGCAAAAGTGAGGCCACCGACGGTCAGTATCACAATACCTGGATGAATCGATTTTTAGAAGGTACCGCCAAATTCAATGGGAAAAGGCAAAGAGGAAAATCCCCACGTCAAATTTGAGATCAAAGCTTAGGGTACAGGCAAAAAGCCCAAATCTTATTAGCAGAAAGGGCGAGTAATTTCATATAATAATCTGACTTGCTTTGCTGAGAGTTAATAAGCGGGTTTCTTTTCGCAAGGCTAATTTTTGAGAAGCTCTATTTCCAGGTAGGGATTTGACTTTCGTAAGATATGAGGCCAAGTTAATAGAATCTCCCAGAATTTCATATAGTGGAAAGCTCCCAAATCAATGGGACTTGCTTGTAGTTAGAGTGAAGACAGAGGGAAAGCTACACGATCTACTCAAAAAGGTGCCGAATTCCACTCGCTTATTTGCTCCGCCCAAGAACCTTTGAGTACCCCCGACCCGAAGTTGATGAACGTAGTACGAGAAGAGAGATCTACTATGGAGTTGCTTTGTTTGGATAGCGAATTCTTGAGAAATGCATAAACGTATGAACTAGATTTTGCTCTTTTTCGCTGTCTTCTGTCATTCCTGTCTTGGTATTTTTCTTTCGTATAAGAAGTTTCCATATCGTACCAGAAAAGGGGGTTTTGATTCACCAAGTTGCAGTGAAGATAGGTGCGGATCCTACTGCGCTGCAAACACCCTGAGATATGCTGAAAACTCAGTTGTTTGCGAATGAAAGTGTGAGAAAGCTGCCTTTGTTCAAAAAACCCTCCTCTATTCATCCTAATAGCGTTTTATATCTTTCAAATGAATTGGGAAATCAAAAAGAAAGGGTTCTTACTCTTATTAGAACACTTCTTATTCTATATTCGAGAATTCTGCGTATTAGGATTTTGAGGAAGCATTCAGGCTTTCTTCTTTACCAAGCATCCGTTCTGTGCATTCAATAAAGGGGGGCGTGTGTTTACATTGTTGAATCGCAGTCATCTTGGTCGTGTTCCAGTTCGGCAAAGCAAGCGTACAAGAAGAGGAAGAGAATACTCGTATGATGTACGGAACCCTATTCATTCATAAAAGTCTGTTGAGCAGCGCTCACGGATTTGTTGACTTTTAATGTTGCGGGTTGACTTTGTCTCCGCATTGAAAGAAGAAGTCTTATGCTCACATTGCTTTGAAAGCCTGGGAAGCACACTTTGTTCAGTATGCCGAAACATGAAAAGAAAGAGCAAAAGCAAATACACTCAATACGTACGACAATATGCATTACCGCTATCATTGAGGCTGGGGCAAAAGCCCTGGTATGACGGTTCGTGGCGAACAGAAGGGAAACTGTGCTTCATACGCAGGTTCGAGTCCAGCTCGCCGCTACTAAAGTAAAGGGCAACGCTGTAACGTTGAAGAAAACATCCGAGGAATACGACTAAGCAGGTGAGTGAAATCATGGCCCGAAAGCCCCCTTCGTCCCTTCTATCTAGTTTCCTTACGGCTGTCTATTGATACTAGCTTCGTTTTTTTCTATCTCTACTACTCACCGCTGCGCTCTTGTAGACATGAAGTGAAGCCTAAATTGAATAGATAGATGAATGATTATGCACATTGGGCCCCCCTCTTTGAATCTCAGTTTCAGTATGCAATACACCGCTCCAAAGAGTTCAGGACTTCTTCTCGTAGTCTTCTTCTATTGCATTGCATGTGTTAGTTAGGCAAAGCCCCTCACAATAGTATGTATCTACGGCTAGCTAAGTAGGGAACCGCCCTCTCCGGCCCCGCGAGGCACGATTGGAGAGTTCATTGGGCCGCTTGCTTGATGAACTACATAACTACTGAGAGAGACTATCCGCCTGCGGACTATGCATGCTGATATTTCGATATGAACGAAGGCTAAGGATGATCGCAAGTACACTAGTTACGCAAATATGTAAAGAAAAAGCACTACACACATGTAGCACTCCAAAATATCTCTCAACACGGTGTATTCAGTAGGTCAACAAGTAAGTGTAGCAAAACTGTAGACAGGTGGAGGAATTTGGCTTTATATATTAGGTTGGGTGGAAGAAAATAGTGCATAAGGATTCTCCACTTGCTTGCTTGTTAGGGAAATTACGGAGTAGTATAGCTTTTGCCTATATATGGGAATAAAAAGTGTAAATCAATTCGCTCGCCTCGTTCTCCTTGACTACTCGACTTCACTATTGACGCTTCTCCTCAACCGGATTTTTCACAATGAAACTCCTTATATAGAGAGAACGGGTAAATAAAGAGAAGAGGTGCATGGCCCGCCCATAAAGAAATGCGGACTGCCTTTCTTACCAAATTGGACACATGGCATTCTTTCTATTTTCCCAAGGCACCCGAGGTGTTAACAGTCTTACCAGAATGGAAGTTCTGGTTGGTTCGGAACCAACACGTACCGCTTCGCTTAACAGGAAAAGATCTTTGTTGGCATAGTGGATTACATGAACTCCATACTTTGCTAACGCTGGGGTTGAGCCTGAGCGAGGACTTCTATCATCTGTAAAAGCATCCCAAATGCGGGAAGAGTCAAAGGCTGAACTGCAGTACTGGGGTATCGACCAATTCGTTGAACACGTGTGAAAGGCGCGGTGAACATATTTTCCAAAGTCTCGACCCACAGTCGAAACATCCTCTTTCTCATTTCCACTCTTGTCATTTTATGGACCAAATAAAAAGGCGACGAGGGTGTATTAATTCCCCAATTATGAAAGGGAGCTCAAGCACATTTGGGCACCCCAATTCTAGCGCACGAAAATGGGTTGACCTTTTTAGTAATGTATCAAGAATTGGAAAAAACTTCTCATCATGACTCAGGTAGCGTATGATCAAAATGTGCAAGTTTCGAGGCGGGGTATCTTCGGGTCAGGTCAGCTCGATTTGATCCCTCAATTTCGTCGCTCCCTAGGGCATCAGGAAGATCAAGTTTCTTTTCCGAACTTACAGGCAGGAGAAGCGCCGGGAAAAAAAGAGGAGGTCAAAGGGGTCAAGATCAAAAAAAAAGACCATAGATAAAAAGGCTCTGACAAACCAGATAAAGAGCCAGCTACCAATAAAACCTATGGATCCACTCCCACTCCTCAGAAAGAGCAAGACAGGAAGAAAGAAAAGGGAATCCATATCAGAGAAAACCCAGACCTGCTGAAGATTACTGAAAAGCAAAAAGAGGTAGCTGGTAAAGGGAAAGGAGTCCTAGATAGGAAGGAGGTGTCAGACTCAGAATCAGAAGATGAGGATGAGATGACCTTGAGCCAGAAATTCGCTCTTCTGAGGGAACAAGCTCTAGAGGCCATGTGGAATAAGAGAAGATTGTTAGTAGGATAGGGGAGCAAAACTAGAGAGTCAAATGTGTCTACTGCAGAGTGTTCTAGGCCCTAGAATCCTTCACTAAACCCCCTCATGATCATTCCTGCTCTGGAGACTGAGGAAAACCTGCTGTACCAGCAATCCCAGATACTACATTCACAGGAATCCATGATGCAGGGAGAAGTAAATAAAAGGAAAAGGGTAGATGGAGAAGTGAGAATAGAGGATGCTCCTGAAGGCATAGGAGCTGTATAGGTCCCTTATAGAGTAGAGGAGGTGTTTGAACCTTTCAAAAGCCAGCTTATAGTTTACACGCCCCTCTTGCTCCAGAATTGTGAGAAGGATAAGGGTACTGCAGATGATTCAAGGAGAAAGAAACTCCAAAGAGCATGCAGAAGTGCGCTTTTCATTGTTTAGGCTACAGGTAGTTGTTTGTTTCACGGGAATAAAGGATTACCTACCTACATTTTAGGTTTCTTTACTAAAAGAATTTCTATTATCCGGCGGAAGGAGGAAATGGAAGCAAAAAGACTGATGTTGAATGCACTTAAGCTCCAATAGTGTCTGTTGAGAGAAGTGGTGAGTGGCAAGCTTCAATCTAGATGTGGAATTCCTTTGCTTTGGTCTTTGTGCAATGGAAAAGTGCTTTGCCCCGCCCCTGACACTTATACAGAACTTCGTACCTTTTCCTTCTATACCCACTTGAAAGAAATTGGCTTGACTCCAGCAGGCAATGGCAGAAGCATTTCTACATCTTTTTTCAACCATCAATTCCCTAGCGCTCAATCCCTTACTTTTGGAGTCAAATATTTATTGCTTCACTACACTCTAAACTCCAAACTTTATACACGTCCAACAAATAGATATTCTTGGTGGGTTATTTTTAGCATACGTTTTATTACTTGAAACACAATCTCTAGACCAAGGAAGGGCTTTAGGAGGGAGCTTTGCTTCGTTCTGCTCTCATTTCCGGGAATTCTCATAGGCTATTTAACACAGTGTTGTTGCCTGATTGACCAAAAGCCATTTCCGGGGCTTAATTGAAAGACTCTGTGGGGTGAGTTACTCTCCTTGGGGTGAGTGGGTTATCACGACGAAGACGAATTTCAAGACTGGACTTAGCGATTGACTTACGAAGTGGATTTACTTACCCGCATTTCCGAATTGATTGACTTTTGCGTGCATTTCATCTTTGAATGAGTAGTTGCGCTTTTACCAAACTGATTGGACTTAGTTAATTACCAGGATTGAGTTCCCTCTTTTGTTTTTCGTTTCCGAACAGAATAGAACAACAGACCAAACGCGCCTATGATTTCCAGTGGGTTCAATTCCTAGCTTTGGGCATTGAATACGAGTTTTGATTAGCACTTAGAGCATTGTCTTACTAGGAAAGACATGGAGGAACAAATTGACTACGGAGATGCTGCTTTCCCGTTTCAGGAATCAAAGCCGACTCTCCTTTTAGGTTACACTAGCTTGCTTTACCGCTCGATGAACTTTGACGTAAGACTGCTTGCATCCTTGTGATGTGTTTTTGAGAACCCGGCATGAGCAGGAGATTATTGAATACGTACGTACCGGAGGAGTTAGACTAGTAGCCGTTCCTTTCCGTCGTTCTATTCGAAAGCGAGGACTTCACCTGAGTAATTTCGTATTTCTATTCTATAAAGCCTTTTCTTATTCACCAGCCGCCTATCCTGGTAATGCGTATTCTGAAGAAGCTTGTCCAGCCAATAAATCAGAAACTTCCCTAGTGACGGATTTCCCAATCCGAGTACAAATACTAAGTTTAGTATGTCTTTAGGTCTAGATCAAAATATTGCTCTCCCAAAGGCAATATCTCAAAGGGGGCTCCGTAGGTCAAGTAGCAAAGGGAAATTCCCTAGAAATCTCGACAATTACCTAAGAGCCTAAGCAATAATCAGCCATTTTCGTATTGGAGAAGTCTACCGCTCCACTATTAAGTTCCTTGTTGAATTTAGAACTCAAGTCCTTAAGAGAGGTATTAGAATGGAGTATACCACAGTAAGGTAAGCATTTCAAATTGGTAGTAAGAAATCGTGCATCACATCCTCCCCAACTCGCCTTTACCGTATGGCTAGAGAAGAGAAGTGTATCATTCTCCCTATCCCTTTCTATTTGTAATCGGGAAGCTTATAGGTTTCAGCTTGAGACTCAAAGGTTGTTCGCCTTTGGTCGGCTTAGTTACCGTGAGCGACCCGCAGGAGCGAACCCGGGAAGAAAAACGCGGCCCCTTCAATTTATGCCCGAGCAAAAGTATCCTTACTTTCATGTCCAATGTCCCTTGGGTCTAATTGTGGGTTCAAGCATGTCGCATTAGGGTGCCTATGTCAGGTTGGGTTAAGTACAGCTCAATAGGATAACTTCTATGAGAGGATTAGAGGAATACCCGACTGTCCATTCAGGGCAGAAGTCAGCTGAGTTCAATACGGGAAATTGAGTGTTCTCAGGTCTAAAGTTCCGAAAAATTCTTGCACGAATCTTAGAAACTCCTTCCTGGAGGAAGTTCTTCTCAGTGTTTCGGACGTAAAGCATTCCGCCCCCGAGTCAATAAAGTGTCTTATTCGTTTCAGCCCCCAACCTCGGCATTCAGTTCCCCGGGAGGGAACCCTCGTTCAAGTTCTTGGGTTTCCAAACGTGCCAGATGCTCTGTTCTAAAGGAGAAGAGGGGTATTCCCTAATTGTTCTATCCTAATCTTCATATAGTTCATAGGCAAAGTCTCAATTGCCTCCGAGTTAGGAGTAGAGTATTGTTTGACCTCTAATTCCGTTTCGAAGTCTTCCTAAGATATCAGTTTGCTCGCCCAGGAAGCCCGAGTTAGCAAGTAGTAAGTCAATCGGCAAGATCCAAGAGGTAGTAATCTAGTTGTCAAAGAGGAAGATATTGAGGTGTTATAAGTGTAAATGTGGGATAATGTGTGCATAGTTTTCTGTTTCAATTAGATAATGGGGAGTTATCAGGTTCAATTCGATATTGGGACCAGAGTGTGAAGTGTCAATTGTCTATTTCGTACTGAGTAAGCAGTGCAAATTCGCGTCATTTACCTAATATGAGAATAAGAAAGAAGTCTTATGATTCCAAGCTAATGAGAGTATCTAATACCAGTTCTCGGTTCCTTGTAAGGTATCAGTATTCTTGTGTGTCCGATCATAGTTTTCAGTGTCTAAGGTACTGATATGAGTTCGCTAAAGAGTGCTAAGTCTCTGAGTTTCCTACTGAATCCTAAGTAATAAGTCCATTCTGTAGCTTTAGTCGCTAAAAGTGAGTGCTGTTGATCTAATGTATTTTCGGGTGTTAAAGTAGAAGAACCCAGGAGACCGAAGCGAATAATGCACCGAGAAGGGGCCCAATGATTGGTAAAAGGGAAAATCCCACTCAATCCCCTTAGCCCTCGACGCCACTACTCAAAAAGCTACTCGCAAAGTCAAAGTGGCAACCCCAAAAGCAATGGCACGAGCAGAAAATCCTTCGGCATAAGAATAAGGTCACCTGGCTCTGGACTTGTTTCCGAACTACCCAATGAAAAAACAAAAGCCTTGTTCCTTTCTTTACTTCTTATCCGGGAATAAGTATTACTTTACTGCTTTCTCTAATTCAATCTTTGCCCACAAAAGCTAGCTCGTAATCAACTAAACCAAGAAAGCGGAGATAAAGAAGGGCAAGTGGCACCTAGAGGTGAAGTCTACCAGTTGATCAAAATGGGGTAACGGATAACAATCCTTTTGAAAGCCTCTTTTGAGATCTGTGAAGTCTATACACATTTGCCATTGACCCTTGCCCTTCTTCACCATGACTGGGTTGGCTAACCAATCAGGGTAGTATATCTCACGAATAAAGCATGCTTCTACTAATTTGTTCACCTCGTCTTTCCCTCAAGGCGGTCTCTCCGTGACTTGAGCCATTTGATGCCAGCTGTCGAGGCTGCTATTACAGTACCTATTCTTCTTTTGCTTCCTTTTTTGGTCATAACATGTCTACTTATGGAGTATTCAAAAAGCAACCTTGTAGAACTTTCTATTGGCGGATAAGTTTGGTTTTGAATTTTGTTAACTGTGGTTATAGTCAGAGAAATGCTACCTGGGGTGAATAACAGGGATGATGAATTTGAGCTGTAACAGAGCAGTTCGCAGCGTTGTGCTTTATTATCTAATGGTAGAGCATTTAGGCAATAATGTTCCTTTTTTTTTCATCCATCGTATTCTTACATTGGATCCGCCTATCTATTAGGCCAATTTGGCTTTCTTTTTGGCCTTGTCTATTATGCATTTTTGAGTCGTGGAATTGATATAGCACTTTTGAATTCAAAGCAATATTGATATCCCAGATATCTATCATTTGGATATACCTCATGTCTTTCATTTTCGCTGAAATGTGTTGCAACCTTATGCTCTTTTAGTTATCGGGTGTCTGAAACTCAAAATCACACTGGCTCATGGTTACTATCCTCGAGTTAGCATTAATCTTTAGAAAACCATAAACAAATCAGTCTATAACACACAAGTACTTACTTTGATTGAAAGCAAGTTTGCAAAAGTAAGAAATCGGGTTCACATTTCACATGCATAGGTTGGTACTTGGTTGCTTCAAAAAGAGGGTGGTCTCGGCCTATATAAAAACCAATGTCATCCCCATGGGTATTTCTCTTTAGAAAGAGCCATGGGGATTACTTCTCCCAGAACTTTTAGAAAGCATCAGCTACTTTGTATGCATCTTTCCTACCTATTGTAGGAAGATTATACATTATATCCGTAGTAGCGCTATGTTTCGTTTTACAAAAAACCATTTCTATACTTTTTTGATTAGCTTACGAGTGAGTTGCTTTCCAACATCATTAGTGAGCGCTTTGCATCTCCATCTAATAAGCAAAGCAGATCCTTTTGCATAACCTCTCAGAGTGTATTATAGAGATCTTGGTACGAATGACTTCTCATTGCTTCTATGATGAGATTGGTACTGAGTAGCCAATTTCTTATTGAATCAAAAATAGCTCATTATTTGGTAGGCACTAGAAGATGCATCCAGACTTTTAGGTCAATTATCATATAGAGTTTTTTTCTTTGAGGAGAAAGCAATTCCTCTTTGATTCTGTTTTGCGCGCTCTCTCCTCCTCGCCACAACCCAACGTGAAAGAAGCACAAAATAACTTTCCATTATGCAATGTTTATCAACCAACTGAGCTTAACTAGGCCGGCCCCAGTTCAACTTCATTTTCCTTTTTAAGCCCTTAGAAAGTCATGCCTCAATTAATGGAAGCCAGTTTAGCCTAAGTGTAACCCGCATTAGCTACCGTGAATCTTGCAATTCCACTTGAAACAAGTCAACCAAAGCCAAAATATGGAAAACCTCTGGTCTACCTTCACCATATCATAGGATTTGGATATCTCGGTATTCAAAGCAGAAAAACAGGAAACCCTTATCTGCATATTCTTGATTTTTTCGAAACACGCTACGTCATAGCTTGCTTAAGTTCAATCTATAACAACAGTACTATTTGCACTCATGACTTTATACAGGTTCTATAGCCTAGTAGATCCTGGCAACACGGGCCGCCAGGGTTTCAAACTGCGAGAGTGGAATGGCAAAGGGCGCCAGCATTATGGACCATCAAAAAAGTATTGGTCGCTGGAGTAAGCACAAAAACAGATCTAGGTGCGTAGGCTACATGAGTAGAAGCAAAAGGGCGCAGCAAAACGCTGTTTTCTACCCGTGTCTGTCCTTCCTTCTTCTTACCTGAATTCGAATACAACGATACTGGCAGGCACGCTTATTATCAACCTAAAAGCGATTTCTACCCAGCCGGAAAGCCCACCCAGTCCCTTTCTTTGGTCTTACTTTTGCCAAGATGAGAAAAAGCCCATCTTCTCTTTAGGTAGTCGCTTGATGATGTGGGCCGCCCTTCTCATGCACTCGGCACAGAATCCGCCTGTCACAGCATTCTTTACTTTGTATCATCCACGAGAGGCAAGTAGTGCTTCCTTCCCCTTACTCTTGCTTCTACTCTTTGAGACTCACAGAGGAAGGGCGGGGGGTCTTGAATAAATAGGGGCACTTCCTATCTATTTTCAGCTCAATAAAGTGGGCGCATGTCTACAGAATGGGGAAGGTACTGAATCAACGATCTTCCCGGGGTTCTAGTTATTCATGTTTAGTGAAAACTTATATACACTCGTACTAGCGCGGATTCTATTCACAGAAAGGAATGACTGAAGCATAGCCCATAAGCGAGTCTTTCAGCGGAGCGAGAAGATAACGGTTAATAATCCGTGTGGTTGGATTAGAATCCTTCCTCTCTGCACCTAAATTATGCATTTCTTTTCCACTTTCACTTAACTTCTCTACGGAGAAGATTGAAAATCACTTTATGGCCTTTCGTTCTATGCTTTTTTCTTTCGTTTTCAATAGTTTCTTTCTGCCTTGGATATGGTCAAAAGTAGGCTGAGGGGCGCAGATGAAATAGCCAAAGATCAAGTTGAATAGTAGCCTCTCTCTAATCGTTGGAAGGCAGTCGGTCTCAAATCAAAGTCTCTTAGAAGGAAACCATTCTTAGTTGTGAGCCTATCAGATACATTTTGAGAATCAAACCCTTTCTTTCTCTTTTCTACCACAAGTCAGGTAATCCAAGCTAGCCTAGGGACCGAACTCGGTCAGTTTGAGAATGTCTTCATTCACTCTTTCTGCTATTTTCAGAAAGTAGCGCCGAGGCGCGTAGCGGCAAGAAATCTAACCAATAGTAAAGGCAGGTCTGTCGCATGAGCATGAACTTCTTCTTAGACTGGCAAGAAAACGGATGAGCGTGCTAACTCAAACGGCTTTCTAATAAATAGTGCGGCCATTGCTTGTTTGTTACGAACAAAGAGCAAGCTTAATAACTTTGAATACCAAAGCTCCTAAGCTTCATTCAACAAAAGACAGAATTGAGTAACTAGAGAACGACTACCTATAACCATTCAGAACTACTACCTAAGCAAGCCGCCCTAGACTAGGTAATGCCCTACCCTATTCTGAAACTGAGTCACAATGCCTATTTCCATTGACTGAATAAGATAAGCAAGAAATGATATATTCCCAGGGAGCTTTATGTCTATACTTCGCCTCTCCCACCATATACTCGATTAGATAAGAGTGGAGTTCCCTAGATACCTTTACTTACATTCTCAAGCAATGCGAAGACCCAAGAGAAGCCCTATTCACCTATAAGAACTACTCATAGATATTGACTTAATAATTCTCAACAATAAATGATCTACTGTACCCATTCCTCCCAATCTCCGATACCTAGGGCAAAGGCGAATCTGACTGACTTCTTTCTAGAAGGAAGAGCACCTGCCTTGTTAACTTAAGTGAAAGTTTCTCTTTCGAAGTAGAGATAGCTTCTTTGTTCTACACATTATACGTTACTCACTGGGATCAAATTCGATCATCCGCCTCGGGAAAGGATCTACCCCTATGCTATGAATGAACAGATCCACGAGCTCTATCAATTAGAAAACGACTTTCGTGTAGGGGTAAGTGTAGTTACGGATTTCTATTGACTGCAGGATTGCTATTGCTGACATCTTCTGTGATGGAAGCCAAGGGAAAGGCCCCCACACATCTGTGTGAACCAATTCTAGCCTTTCCTTTTTGAACTCATGCCCCGTTTTTCCAAAACTCACCCCTTTTTGTTTACCAAGCACACCATCTTCACGAAAGATCATCTCTACCGTCTTCACCTTTGGCAACAAGCCTTTGTTTGCGAGCATTTTTATGCCCCTACGACTCATGTGTCTTAACCGATTGTGCCATATTACCGGGTCGCCCCGTCTGTGGCCGAAGGGGTAAGGAGTCAGAATCTCTTTGTATCACGGGAAGGCAGCTCCCAACAAAGAGAGTTTGAACTTCCTTATCGATCATTAAGAGGCTTCTCACTTTGGTATAGATACTGGGCCTTTCACTCTCCAATTCGATAGCAAAGTCGCCTGACTCCCACCTCAGACGGATTCCCGCGCTTCCTATCCCTATACACACGTGAAAAGGACGCAGAAGCAGGGGCACGAAATACAGTCCTTTTTGTTCAATATTTCATTAAGGAGACACCTTACTTCATCCTGTATTTCAGTCTTCCGTGCCGGGTTGGTCGATCAATTGAGCAAACTTGGGGTGAAGTCCACCTATATATTGCTGTCGCAGGCGCAAATCATCTGCCACAATGTCGGAAGCATACCAGATCAGATTTGCAAATCTCACATTGTAGGAAGCAAAATATATCATTTCGTCGGTAGACGGAAGACTTTCTTCGGGGGACAGGTGTCCCGGTGCTCAACAAGGTACCGGTACAGTTTTCATGAGGAGGCCAACACTTTTCTACTCTTAAGTAAATTATTGTGGTGCTTTGGTCTTTTGGGTATGTGTTGCTATGTTATGGGATGGGGCTCTTTGGTACTTTTTGTTGGTACCAGATACATTCAGTTGCTGTCTTGCTATGTGTTTTGCTTTGGTTCTCTTACTAGCTGGCATTGGTTACCAGCCTTTGATCTGGTGGCATTATTTCAGGTTTTAATGAGGGCGTAGCAGGAAAAAAATATTATTGGAAAGGCGGATTAGATACGAATCTCGTTAGGGAAACTAATACTCCGGCCTCATTCGGTAGATAGTGAATAGGGGTTTAGTGAGGGTAGCAAAGGATGCGTGAGTTTCTGTTGCAGCAAATGTTGGAGACTTTCATGGTCTGTCTTGATCACAAAAGGCTGTTTTTGCAAATAATGCCTCCATTTTGGTATTGCCATCACCACAGTCATGAGCTCTTTTTCGTATGTTGACAACCCTGTACTTCTTACTCCTAAGGCTTTACTCATGTAGGCTATAGGTCTACCGTAAACGAATCAGCTCTACGAGGACAGAAATGTCGAACTGATGAGGATAAACAACCTTTCCTATAAGTTCTTTATGATTTTCTATGTATGCTTGTAGGTTTTATTGATGGAGACGGATATCTTTCTATTACCCCGGGAGCCGAGCTGGAATTTACAGTATTCGAATGGAACTAGTTCTAAGTGTGGATATTCGAGATCTACCACTACTAGAACATATTCAAAACATTCTGAAAATTGGGCGTATTAATGTATATCCTAATATTTCTACAGCGAAACTAATTGTAGGTAAAGTCGATCTACAAGAAGTATTCTTTCCACTAATGATCCATCATAAACTGTTTTTTCTAACAAACAGATACTCGTCGAGTACAATTTCACCTTTGTATGTATATTCTACCAAATAATATTACTCAACTCAGTCTTATTCCGGATAGTGGTCTAATTCAAGATCTATTTACACTACCAAAACTCAGCTCTCACTACACTACCTACTACCATTTTGACTAGCAGCTCTAGTTGCTATGCACCTACTAGCTCTACACGAGCACGGAAGTAGTAATCCACTAGGAGTTTAAGGTAACACTGATCGACTACCATTCCACCCATACTTCACATTTCAAGATCTAGTAACTGTATTTGTATTCCTACTAGCTCTATCTCTATTTTCATTCTACATGCCAAATGCTCTAGGACACTCAGATAACTACATTCCAGCTAACCCTATGCTAACACCAGCATCAATTGTTCAAGAGTGGTACCTACTACCATTCTATGCAATTCGACGATCAACCCCTTCAAAACTTATTGGGGTAATTGCTATGTTTGCTAGTCTACTAATCCTACTTCTAATGCCAGTACTTGATACTAGTGGTAACCAATTCCGACCTTTTGCTCGATTTGCTTTATGGCTATTCGTTGTAGACCTCTTCATCCTAATGTTTATTGGAAGTCAACATGTTGAAAGTGCTTATGTGGAAATCCGTGCAGCAGCTACTGCATTCTATTTCGCTCGGTTTATTATCTGTAGTAGGTATTATCGAAAATACACTAATGGATATTGCTCTAACTGAAAACAAAAAGAAAGTTCCTCAGAGAAACCAGTAGTACACACACCTCTAATTAGCTGAAAATATACATAACTTTTTAGCTTTCAAATTCCAAATCAAAGATATATTCACAAATTTTCTTTTAATAAATAAGCATAATGTTATCTAATTCTTTATAGATTGAATAATTATAGTATAATAGATTATTCAAATCCCAGAACATTTCTGAATTCCGTTTACATTGCGATGTCATTGAAAAAGGAATATGTAAATGCAAGTTTGCACCAATATTGGGGAATACTTTGAAAGAGGGAAAGTCAATATACTAATAGAACTACAATAGTAAATAATCTGTATTTACTAATCGCTCAAATGGAGCTTCAAAAAGCTATGGAAAACTTTAGCCTACCAAAGAAATTTCATTTAGAAAAATTTGTTAACTTTGCTAAACTAGCTACTATTTATTCTCTGATTCAAAATGGGAGTAAAGAAAGTCTAAGTAAAGCCGTGCAACTAGTACATACACTATCTCTATCAGGAAAAAGTCGACAAAATACTTTAGCTATGTATCTACAAAATTTTGAACTTCCACAATCATCACCATACTCTGAACCTTTTTCTGAAAATACAAACATTTCTACTATTCCTTTCTTTATCGGTTTTATCCAGGTACTCTGTTTATTCGACTACGTCTAGTCAAAAAGGGTATTCGGATTATTCCTATGATTTTTGTACCACAACTACAATCAGAGTTGAATACTTCTTTTATGTCTATGCCTTGCCAAAATGCTAGCCATTTATGGTATAAGTACTGATAAAAAACATACCGATAATATGATTTTCTTTACTATTCAAGGTGTTGAAAAGTTCTTTGGTAAACTACTTCCTCTATTCGTACAAAATATTTCTCTATTTTATTGGAAATCAATATCTGGAGCAGTTTCTGCGTGTTCAACGTCTTATGTCTGTTAACGCTCATCGTACTGTACTCTCTATGGATTTCTGAAAATCCTTACTATTTTTTCTAGTTCTGATAAGAACCGTGACATGCCTCTAGCTTATTGGATTGATCTTATTACACAGCAATTCCAATAAATTGCTAATCAAAATAATACAGGTAATTATCATATCCGAGGTATGGCAGGACGAGGACCTACTAAAGGAATAACAGTGGCATGGAAATGTGTCCAGTTCTATCTCCGATCTTATACTCTCTATCCCGGCTCCATGACCTAAGGTATCCTCTTAATGATGCTTCTTTTTCTCTCCAAGTAAAGGATTGAAATCGTCTATAGCTCTATCCATATGGAGGCAGAGTTTAGAGCATGTTCAGTGCTCGTGGTTTAGGGAATTTGGTCGAGGTCCTTCCGCGGAGCAATTATAGGGGTTTACGCTTTCATTGAATCCTTTCCAAATTAATAGTGATAGTATGGTTATGGAAACATACTTAAATGACTTCAGAGAAAACCTCATAGTTGAGTTCATTTTTAGAGAAATATGAGAAGAGGGAGATAGGTGATCTTAGATAGAGTCAATTCCTGCTTGCTATGCTAGTAAGATGGTGACTTATTTCACTAAACTGATCTTTAGTGATCTATTTGTCGCATTTGAAATCGCTCGGTTAGGATAGTTTGGTACTTGAATTTGATCATTATGTATGTATACTTGTTCATGAGGTGTAGATTTGCTTTTTGGAAAAAATCCATGGTTCTCTATTTTGGTTTTCAATTCTGTCTTTTTAGATGCAGATTATTTGAGCCTCAACTAGAATATGGAGGGCACTTTTCTTATCAGTCCTCACTTTTTTCTGGGGCAAAATCGATTTGGTTTTTCACTTCTTCCCCTTAACAATTGCCTACGCTATGGATGATGCGTTTGAAGAGCTAGACGCCGAGTTCAATTTACCTGAAGAACCCACCTTCTATCCTTCAGACCCATCCGGAACTCCTGCTGTACCAATTCCTCCAGCTGCAAGCTCTACTGGCTCTAATTACCCGGTTCATATACGATAGAAAGCTTGACTTGAAATCATCAAAATACCAGTCTTGGTATTGGGAATTATGGCTTGAAGTAGAGTGGCATAAAGGACGGGACTGAAAAGCCGGCCTAGTCAAATAGTCTAATAAGAAGAAATATGAACTGGGTAATAAACACCCCCAAAGCGTTCTTCTTCGACCGGTCAAAACACCAATTGATATGTGCAGGAATAGCGAGCAGAGTGTAGAGGCGCATTTGACTCGACTATAAAGGGGTTGGAAAAGAAGAGAAGTAAGGTCTACTTTTGAGAAAGGCGTGGTGTTGGTTAGCAAAGAACTTACTTGACTACTCGTGTCTGTTCCAAGCTATCACACAAAAAAGCCTATCTTAACGCGGGAAAGCATAAGAATTTTCTTACACGTAATCAAGAAGAATGCATTTGACTTCCTCCGTGCCCCCTGGAATTTCTTACCTCCTTATTGACGATGAGGATGAGTAGTTTCAGGTGGTATTTATGGAAAAATAGGCAAGATCTGGCCTACTACTTTGTTGAGGCGCGCTGCGGGATCGGTATCGATCTGTATCGGCTTCTCTTTCTCCTTTTTCACCCCCCCGCGTTTTTGGCCTTTCAGAAAAGCTGCTTTAGATGATGTCTATATCGCGGAGAGAAACTTCTAGAGTTTCGGCCTATATATAGATTTTGATGAGGGTTATGTAACATATAAAGAGAAGATACTCTGCTCCGGCTTGCATTCACCCTCTACTTGACCATGACTCCGGGTACTGAGTTCTTCTGTCTTTGAGATGGGATTTTCCCCTTTCTAATCTGTTGACTTTGTTTCCAAGCTAGCTAGATATTACGGAGTCAGAGATATTACGGAGAATTTCGAGCGAATTTTAGCAATTATGATACTGTCGTACCAGACCAAACAGTACCAGCACAAGTTCTTTGGACGAGAAATTCTAGAATGTTGGAAGGATAGATTCGGAGAAAGAGACAGAGAAAAGAAGATTTCCAATCCAAATCAGAAGGAAGCTAGCCCACTCCGGTGCCCTACCAAGTCTCTCTAGTCCTACTCTACCGGGTCAAGAAAGAGATAAGATAGGTTCTAAATACTTTAGCAACTGTCACTTCCACTACTGCTCTGGAAAGAAGTAATATCCCGGCGCGAAGCGAATACATCCGTGAAAAGCTGACCTAGTTCGAAGAAATACCCAACTTCCCAACTGTCAGTGCCAATCCCTGCTGTGCTATACCCAATAAATGACACCTAGTGTCCCAAGCTCCATTCCCTATTTCCTATGCCTGCCTATCCCATTCCGTACAAGAACCCTGCGTAGTAAGAAATACAGGAATAGATAATAGAGTTTGGTGCCCTAGTGCCGCGTATTTTGCTTATTGACAATAAAAGCCAATACTCAGAGCTTCTTTTCAAAGTCCATTTGTTCTTGCCCGCCCTTAAAAGCACGCGCCTCAATTCTATTGAATATGCGCAATAGGCCGCACAGGAGTTTGATTGCAAGTGAATGAGCTTCTTCTTGAACACATCCTATTCTTCTCACTTGTAGTTTGAATAAGATATAGAGCTTTTAGAAGGAATGCTTTGTTGACACTCAATTCTGACTTTCTTCTATCTGTTCTTGCTAGCGCCCTTAACTTATCTTAGTAATGCGCTATGTTTGCCTACTTATCCTCGCATTTTCACTACTCTACTAGTCAACATACTGAAAGAAGATAAGCTGATTAAGAACATAGAAGACTCTCATTGATGTTGGAATAAGCAAGTAGTGCTCCTATCCGGATTGAGATAGAACTCTTATCAAAGAGAATGGATTACCGAGCAGAAGAAAAGGAAAGCATTCAACTACCAAAACCGAGTTATACAACACCCTAAAGGAAAGGTGTTGTAGTCATTGCACAATCAGTAGAACAATAAGTAGGTTATTATAAGACAGGGGCAGAATGAAGTGTTTCAAGTTTGTTTCTAAAGTAGGAAAGTGAAAGGGACGCAGTGAGAAAGTGAGAAAGAAGTGAGCGGGATGCACGGATCTCAGAAATTGCTTCAGCTTGGCTCAAGGTTGTCCGACAAAAGCAATGAAAGCAACCCCGACCCGCGTGAAGTACTCCACCACTTCTCTATAAAGGAGCTCGTTCGCTTACGCTGTCTCCATCATTCGTGAAATCCGCTTGTCAATTCTTGGTGTAAGACTCACTCGTCAATTCTTTTTTCTTTCATTTTTCACTGATCAGGTGTGATCAGTCTCTTTCATCCGTGTAAAAATTGGGAATTACTCTTCCAACTCGTCCCAGAATTGGCGTTATGGCAAAGAACAAGAAGAAAAATACAGAAGAAATTTGTCCAATAGTAACAAAAGGTGCCTCTACAGGTTGACATCCGATCCAACCTAGTAGTAAGCAATCTGCCAAAAGCAACCAAAATATTCCTTGGTAAATGGGTCGAAAACTTGAACTACGCACATACATATTTTGAAAAAAAGGTAAAGCCAAGAGAGATAGAAAAACTAGTGCTATTGCGGCTACACCTCCCGCTTTGTCAGGTATACTGCGAAGAATTGCATAGATCGGTAGGAAATACCATTCCGGCACAATATGAGGCGGGGTGGACATCGGATTAGCAGGTATATAATTGTCGGGGTGCCCCAAAACATTAGGAGCATAAAAAATGAAAATGGAAAAAAAGATAGCAAAAGCTACCCAACCTACAAGATCCTTGACATAAAAATACGGGTAAAAAGATATTTTATCCATCTCTGAATGTACACCCAATGGATTATTTGATCCATATTGATGCAATGCGGCTAGATGAAGAAGACTGGCGCCTGCTAAAATAAAGGGGAGTAAATAATGAAGACTAAAAAAACGATTTAAGGTGGCATTGTCCACGGAGAAACCACCCCAAAGCCAAGTCACTATGGTATCTCCTACTACAGGTATGGCACTAGCTAAGCTTGTAATTACTGTAGCTCCCCAAAAGCTCATCTGACCCCAAGGTAGTACGTATCCTATAAAAGCTGTCACAATCATTAAGAGGAATATTACAACTCCTATACACCAAACCAATTCCCTAGGACTGCTATAACTCGCATAATATAGACCACGAAAAATATGAAGGTAAACCACAATGAAAAACATACTTGCCCCGTTAGCATGCATATAACGTAGCAACCAGCCCCCTTCAACATCTCTCATAATGTGTTCTACGCTGTTGAAAGCTAGATCAACATGGGGTGTGTAATGCATAGCTAAAAAAACGCCAGTCGCTATCTGAATGACTAAACAAAGACCAGCTAACGAGCCGAAGCTCCACCAATAACTCAGATTGCTCGGGGTTGGATAATCTATCAAATGCTGGTTCAGTGTGGAGGCTATAGGTTGTTTGAGAATAGAGAATCGTTGGTTCCTTATAGTCATTTCTCTGGCGCTATCGTAAAGTACTCAGTCTCCCCAACAAGCAACGGATTGAGCTTTAGAAAACCTAAAGCACGCTCATCCTATTCTTGCTAGAGATATTTTCTGGTGTGGAACTCAGTGAGGAACTACCTTTTTCACTCAGTGAGCAACTACTAATGTTGCGAACAAAGGACACATTAGTAGTTACTCGTCTGTTACGCTTTTGAGAGATACACGAACGTAGTGTATCTCTCGAAAAAGGGTTTCTCAAAAAAGGCCAGAGAGTTCATATGATATTAGCGTGGGTTCTACCAACGAAAATCGAGAATGGGAAAGAAAGCTCCGACTGGCCGGAACAAGACAAACAAAAAAAACAAGGCACAAAACAACGTTCGACTTGCGTGTGTTAAGCATATAGAGCAAGTGCCTTTTGCTACGTACTCTATTCAGCGAAGCGAAATGCAATCCCACTTTTTCTCTTAGGCGAATCGGGTTACCGGCCACTACGGTCCCATTCCGGGACGCTACTGTAGAGCACTTTGGGCCGACGCTTTCTCAATCCAAAATGAGACACAAATCGCGTATTCCACTGAAAAACAGACTGCACTATATATGATATAATTGCAAAAAAAGACACTATTTATGAGTTTCATGAAATGAAAACAAAAACACTATTGTAGAGAAACCCCAAAGAAAAAGCGCCGGACTTGAGGAGCTGGCTGTGTAGAGAGGTCTCCGCTTGATGGTCCGTGGAAAGAGACCTGGGGGTAGCTAAAGATACAGAGAGTTATTGTCGAGAAAGAGTGGTCAAGCGGAATTCAATGTTGCATTCCTAGCCTATTCAAAAGCCTATTTACACTTGCCTTGCTTTAAGGCCTATGAACACCTATTAGCTTGACTTTACTACTTTGAATTGCAAAAAAGGTTTATTGAGTAACGTAGCCATGTGTAGAACGAAAAGTAGAAGAGGATTCTTTATTTCAATGTAAATCGCTAGAGACAGAAAGGCCAAGAAACTATGACACTGGAGGGGTATGTTCGTAAGGTTCTGTAGAAGGAAGGTATGTGCAAAGCAAAACCAGTTGCTATCCCTCTTGCCGCACATTTCAAGCTGTAAAAACATATGTCGCCGACTGATGATGATATGAAATTTCAGAGATGGCGGCAAACGTTCCATATGCTAGTGCAGTGGGCTCTCTCATGTATGCTAGAGTTTGCACACGCCCCGATCTAGCGCATGCTGTGAGTGTGGTGAGCCATGTATAATCCCGGGAAGAAGCATTGGCAAGCAGTTAAGTGGATACTTCTTGGGGAGGTCAAACTTCAGCTCATCTTGAGTTTTATGAAGTGTATATCCGGGTTAATTGGCTATGTGGATTCATACTATGCTGGTTGTCTCGATAGCCGGCGTTCCACTTCTGGTTATGTTTTATCGTTTGGTGGTTGTGCAGTGAGTTGGCGCGCCCGTCTTCAAGATGGCGTTGCTCTTTCTACCGCTGAAGCGGAATATATGGCCATTCCCGATGCTATGAAGGAGGCTATTTGGGGAAATCTGTATGGAGAATTGACTCAGGATGTTCGGAAATTTCAGGTGTTGTGTGATAGCCCAAGTGCAATTTTCCTTACCAAGGATGATATGTTCCCCGAGGAGCGCACTAAACACATTGATTTGAGGTATCATACAGTTCGAGAGATTCTTGCTGAAGGTAACATCATCGTGGTGAAGGTAAACACGGCGGACAACGCTGAAGATATGTTGATGAAGACTCTTCCTAGCACCAAGTTTGAGCATTGCTTGAGCTTGGTGAAGATTACTCGTTAGTCCAATGAATGGCTCTTTGCGGTGACTAGGCCGCCTAGTCCTATGCCTTGACTTGATGACCGATCCAAATGCCGACTCCTATGAATCACATCTTAGAACAAAACCTACTTGACATGCCTGTCTCCCCCTTGTTTGTCCTCAACCCATTTCTTGTTTACCCATTCCATTAAATCACAGAAATCTGAAACCAGCCGAGATCACTCCTCTAGCTCAGCTTCCTCCTAAACCTGAGATTAGAAGAAGCCTGTGAAGATGCAGGCTCTTGGCTCCCAATCCAGTAACAAGAGCAAGCTGCAGTACAAGTACAATCAGAAAGGTATAGATGATTTAGTTAATGCATTTTCATACTCTAGATTGTGAGATGTGGAAGCGCAGTACAATGTTTGATTGAGACCTGTGGTATATCCTTAGTGACATCTTTAGAGAATAGAATTGATATTATTAAAACGGGATCCGTGTTAACTAGTTTTTGAAGAACTGCTTGCTAAGCTAAGGAGTAGTACGAGTAAAGAGAGAAAAGCCTTTGAGCAAAGAAAGCAGATCCTTAACTTGTGGGGACCTAAATGAATATTATGTCTTTGAAGGGCGGTTATTAAGAGATTTGTGGATTCAGCATCATATTTCGATTTTCGCTTTACAGGAAACCAAAAAATTGGCAACCTGATTAATAAATGGCACAGGTTTCCTACCATGGTGTGGTATGACCTGTCTCAGCGCAGCCTGCAATCTCGCCAGCCTGCTCACATAGCACTATGCTGTCAGCTCAGGACGCCTGGAACATCCTCTGAAGAAACGCACGTAGTTAGCCTGATGCTGAAATTCCAAATCAATAATGCTCATTCGTTTTGCTGGGTCTACGTCCGAGCATAGATCCCTAGGTTCGTTTCCTCCCCTCATCATAGCCGCTCTCCATCCCAATTGGTCAGAGGGCCGCCTCAAGAAAAGATGTACGTCCTTCTCTTGTGCTCATACGCTCGGTTCATCCCATCTTCACCCGGGTAGGCTCTCACTCCCTTTGCAAAGCATGTGATATGATCAAAAGAGCTGACTCACCATGGGTCTGCCACTACCTTGGGTCTGACTGACACAGAGGAGAAAGTACTCACTAGAGGATAATCCACCATTATAGAGAGGAACTCCATCCACTCGAGGAACTATAGCTGCCCTAGGAACTCTAGCAAGCTACTCTTTTTCTCTTATCGCTGCACTTTAGAAAGCAAGTAGAACAATCTCAAAACTTTCTAGAGAGTGGAATATGTTTCTCAGTGATATTTTGCAGTCTGTAATATGGAGTAGGTAGGAGTTTCCGGTTTCATAGATCGCTTTAGCAAGAAAAAATCTGTGAAAAAAACGCACCAAGACCTTCGGCCTTCGGAACCTTGCTTTGTTGATGCATAGGAAGTGTTGTTACAGCAAACGAAAGGAACATCATCTGTCTGATTTGGATTAGAAAAACATACATTGAGAAAGTTATGGTACCTAAGGCTCGCTTTAGCACTTATGAATAGAATGGAAAGGGTAATAAGAGAGTTATTCTTAGGCGTATGGAAGGTAAGAAGTGGATTATGAGTGAACCGTTTAAAGGATTGATGGTTCACGCTATTGAATATGCTAAGCCAATTAGTGCTGGTAATGTGCGAGTAATATATTATGATATACTACGTGTATTATATCGTGAAGTGTTCCCTCGACTGGTTGGTTACTCCAAAATGGCTGTTGCCTATTCAATTTATGTAAAAGGTCAAAAGAAGACGGGTACTTACACTTTAGGTCCAGCTATTCAATTAACTGATGCGGGGGGTTATGAAAAACCAACCTTTCGGGAGGAACTTCTAGATTTGTTGGATAATAAGGCTCGTTCAGATAATTCTCGTCTAGCAAGTGTTCAAAGTAATTACTTTCAAGTATACTATGATAAGAAGAGCCATATGGATACTGTCTATCATGAGGTACTATTAGATGATGAGGTAGAAGAGCGTGTTAACGCTGATCTCTCTATATTTGAGAAGGGGGAAGGACTCAAAATCCACTTTAACTTGATCATCGAATGAAACTTTAGGTTCTAAGAAGAATGTAGAATCTAAGTATGTGGATAAATCACTTATCAAGAAGATAGTTGCAAGCGGTACATTGAAGGAGAAGCAAGCGTTCTTTGTGGCAGATATAGAAACTTTTCTGAATGATAATGAAAAAAGTCCCTTATGCTATTGGAATTATACAGGTTGAACCCGAATCAGTATCCACCAGTGAGGAAAGAGCTTCGTGGTATAGCCAAGATTCTTTTAATATGGGTAGCTTTCCTGAGAGGAATGCGAAAATGATGAGTACTTGGGGAGTCCTTAGGAGTTTAGTACAAGGGACTCTAATAAAAAAGATAGATCGTTATTCATTCCATACTCTTCATTCCATACTATAGTGAAAGACTCGGAGTATGTCCACGGCGGGCGCGGAAGAGTAGGATATTCAATCGCCTAAAAGAAGTAGTCTCAATACATGGGCCTCAAACCCCTCCCTTAAATGAAACACTGTTTAGTAAAACACTGAAATATCTAATTGCTGGGCCAGTGTTCAACTTGACACATACGGAACTAACAACGTTGAATGCCCCTTTTCGTTCTACACATTAGTAGTTACTCACTGAGTGAAAAGGATAGTTACGAGCCCAAAAGCGAGAGAATGCCATCCATACTTGTTTACTGAGGAATTTGATGAATCCGCATATGTGTTTATGCCCCGGAAGAATTACTTTATATTGCTGGTGGCTGGCTGAGTGGAGAAAAAGTGAACCATGCACGATTGATTCATTGCTACGTCCAAGGAAGGAAGCGATTTTATGAAAGGTTGCACGCGCATGTCTGAGAAACTGTCAGAAATTCCAACTATTTGTTTATTCTCTTGACTAATGGATTACTTGTTTTTTCGACTAATGGGTTATGGTTCATTGCCTGAAGATCTAAGATGCCGGTTTTGAATTTGAAGTTTCTCAGAGGAAGTATGGGATCGGTAGTAGGTGAAAAAAGAACCCGTCTAATTGAATATGCTACCCTGAAATCCTTACCTCTCATCATTTCCTGTACTTCAAACAACAAAGGAATAGAACCGGATTGATGGTAGTAAAGTCAGTCCATCTGCACTATAAAGACAGACAGATTCCCTCTATTCTTCGTATCACCGCTTTCTATAAGCTTCAGTGAAGCAAAGCACTGCAAGACAGGTGGATATTTCTACTAGTTGAGTTGGAGCTTCAGGCTATTCAATGATATCCCCGTGCATTATATAGTTGAGACGTGTGCTAATATCGATGTAGATCATGAGTTCTTTTTTAGTACATTTATTTATTGCACAGCTATTTTGCCTGTCCTTAAGAAGTATTCAACCTTGGGTTTTATTGATGCCTTACAAGATAGCTCCTCATGGGGCCCTCAGAATTCAGGTTGATGCTAGGATTCACAGAAGTAGAAAGCTCTTTTTTGAGAGCGAGCCTCTGGGGACGTATCAAGCCTTTGGGCCCATACACTATATTCTTTCTGCAGGTTTCTAGGAGGTAGGGCTGTGAAGTTTGTTGATAGTGGTTCGATCGAGGAAGCATAAGAAGGCCTATCTCTTTCTTGACTTAGCGTTTGTCATGGACAATGACTACGCTTCATGGAACAGATGTCCAACTTGCTGGGTGGGGAGTATGAACCTATGTTAGCCCCGACGCAGGTAAACTACTAAAAAGGGACGCGTTTAGGAAAACCTCGCTTGGTTTCAGATTGGGTTGGTCATGGGTTGAGAACAGAAGTGGAATTCTTCTAAGTCTAGTGAAGAAGCTTTATCTTGGTTCTCCAAATTCATCGTAAGAAAGAAGGTTGGGTTTTTTCTTACAAAAAAGAATTTCAGCTACACAAGCCATCTAAAAGTAAGAGGTCCCTTGATGCGGGTTGAGTAATTGCTCGAAATTGCCCAGGTTGCGGGATGAATGCCCTCATAGGAAAAAGCGATAGCTAGAAGTCCTCAACTCAGACTGAATTAGAGCCACTTCCTTTTCTTTTTACCGCTTTTTACTTTACTTATACCTTGATTTGCAAATCCACTAGAGAGTTGAAAGCGTTCTCGAGCGGGAGCACATTAAACGAACAAATTGAGTGAATCAAAACCGAAATAACTTATCTTTGAGTAAGCGCTTAGAAACTACTTCTTTTGAGACTCCAAATCTTTTTCTTTGCCTACTTTGAAACAAAACCGGAAAGTACTAAGATAGTAACGTGTGGTAGCATAAGTATCAATGATGTTGTATAGCAGAGAAAAAACTCATTTGAGCATAACTGAAAGAAAGGTCATATCTCAAGAAAAAAGCGTTGTAACTTGGATCTTGAATAACCATGCCGATGCTCAGAAAGCATTTTCCCATAAAAAGAAGTTTGAGTTTTCTCTCCGGGCTGGTATTAACATGTGATGAAAGGCGCCTCCTAGTAGGAGAGGTAGGTTGGGCTGAAAAGATCGGGCGTTCATCTTATTACTTACTTTTCAAGGTCAACTTAGCCAGCCTGCATCATTCCTTGAATGAAATGGAGTGCTTTTCGTTCGTAACATTAGTAGTTACTCACTGGTCACAGCCTACTTGATTTTTGGTGAGGGCGGGCAGGAGGAAGAAATATCATATTCTCATAAATAGAGTAGAGTTTTTCGTGCTTTCAAACTTCTTTCTTTTCTTTCCTTTTCCAAGAAATAACACTCGCTTCTTTCTCTTACTGGGAATGAACTAAGTGGCGGACTCCATTTAAGAGACTCTCTTCAAAACTTTCCAAATCTGACCTGAGATTCTCATTGAAAAAGCTGTCGTATACGAGCAGAACTTATCACGCGGGATTCTTTGATCATATGGTTAGCCATAATCCAGAGTGGAGAGTCAAGCCGGAATGGATAGCTCTACCCGTTAGAGCAGGTAGGAAGAAAGTGAAACTATCTCTTCTTTCTGCAGTGCGAATTCCAATCGATTATTCCTCTGTTTTCTATTCAGTATAAAATAGGGAATTCCGATCTAGCAAACGAATCAGCAATCAACAACACAAGAGGGGCCCACCTTAGATCTTGACCTGGTCTTGAAGCTCGAATGAATCTACCAGATACTCAAGAGCCTCTCTACTGACTCCTCAGAGAAGAGAGGCGGGGGAGATTGACCAGACTGACTTGATTTTACGGAGGGAGTAGAAAGACCTGGCGCCCCACTCATTTGAATTGGATTTGTACAAGCTAGTCTCGAACTTGCTAAAAGAAGAAGGGTACACCAAGTCGGACTTTCCACTCCTCTTTCTTGCTACTCTCAAATCCCTGTTCATTGATTGACTGGACTTAGTTCCTTTCCTTTAAGGTCTGTAACCAAAGACTCTTCTGGGGTGAAGCATCCACAGGAAATGTAGAATTCAAGACTTTTCTTACTCATTGAATTGAAGTAGCATATTGGAATTACCCCAGTCTTTCATTTCCACTCTTATCAATATTCTAACTTGACTAGCGAGTTTCTTTCCCATAGAGTAGTTAACTTCCTTGTTAATTCCTCTTTTCATTGACATTGTAGAATAAGTGATTGAAGTAGCGCGCGCATATTGTAATGAAACTTTTTATGACTGGAACGAAAGTAACTGGGTTTTGAAAACCAGGAACGAGAGCAACTAATCTGGTAGCTAGCTTTCAGTCTGCTTGTTGACTTACTACTTATAATAGGTAGGAAACAAAAGCTGCAAGATTGGGTTCGTAAGTAGTTACTCACTGCCTAAAAGATAAGAAAGGATGCCAAGCTTCACTTCAACTCAGATATCCGACTTACTACTATGGGGACGAATACTAAATCACGGCTAAAGGACTAGAAACTACAACTGAACTTACGGCTTACAATGTGATAACTAACTTTCAATCTCAATTCTATCTTGTAAGCAGCAGTAGATACGAAAGGAAATTCTTACTACTTTATTCCTGCACTTGCAAACTGCTATCTTACTTCTTAATACATAAGAAACTATAGAGATAAGATCGACTACTACAACTCTCTAAACGAAAGCTGATAGCAAGAATGACACTCAGTAATAAATCTTCGAAGCGAGCTGGAAATACTATGTAAAGGAAAGGAGACAGCCATATCACGACTCTTATTCTTGGCTTTCAATCCGATTTCTTACTTTTCATCTTATAACTGGCAAGCCTACGAGTCAAACTATCGAAACGACTTATGCTTTATAATACTATGTATGGAAATGAGAGATGCACTTGCTACTTGCTGGCTAATAGTATAGAAACGAAAGCAGAACCCACAGCTTAAATGCTTATTTCTGGGTTGGAATCTTATAGCTAATACGCAAGAAAGGAGAAAGCCTAAAAGACTATATACGAGAACGAGCCAGCAAGCCTGGTAGTCTTCACTCCGGCTTCAAGCTACGTAAACACCAACTGCTTTCTCAAACCATTGATACGACAGCTCCATAGTCTAGATACGGCAAGCTAAACGCCGACTTTAATAGCAAGCTTTAATTCTGATATCTGAGATACGAGAATGAACAAGGGGAATTAAGCTATCGACAGCAGCAATCCCGACTTCAAACCTGCCGATTGATACTACTACCGCACTTTGAGTCTTGGCTTGCACTGGAAAACTACTACTCTATCTGGAATCGTGGATTGAAATCGGATTGAGTACTTCCAAACTGATAAGCAAAAGCACTATCGAGAAAGCAAGACGATTACACTACTTGAAATCTTATTTGCAGCCTTGTATTCGAAATTCCAGCTGAAATTCTTGTAGCTGAAAGCCAATCTTATACTTTTGCTGGTCAAACTACAGCTAGAGATGCTTAGCTGCCCTACTAGTGATACGAAAAGCCAAGCCTATTCGCCGCATTCTTATAGCAGTTTTTCTTCCTATTCTTCCAAAATTCCCAGATTTGGATTGGTGACCAGGAGATTCATTAAATGGCTGAGGCAAGGCCTTAGTTAACTAACATATCTGCAAGCTGGTGGCATGTCGATACAAACCGTGTAATCAGTGCCCCGAGAGCAACTTTTTCACGCACAAAGTGATAGTATATTGAAATATGCTTAGTAGGGAAAAACTGGATGAACCGACATGTGGTTGGCCCTGATATTATCAAAAAACAGAAAAGCCGGCTTAGATAAATACCAAGGTATCGTAGGATAAAGGATAACCCAGTCAATTCTGCAGTGGTTGATGCCATTGCAAAATACTCGGCTTCAGCATAGACAGGACCATAGAGTTCTAATCGGACCCCCACCCATGCTAGGGTTACAGATAGACAAAACCGGTGATAGTATATGAGAAAGACAACGCTCCTAGGAAAGAGTCATCTAAACCTGTTTCGGGCTCTCCCTCCGGGGGCATTTCATTTTGTAAGGCATGTGTTAGGTTTTTCCGAGTCAACCTTCGGCCTGTGAATACGCACGCACTAGAGGGCGTTAGCTTTATCGGCTTGTCATTTCCACTTTTCATTTCTGCGCCTAAGCAATTGAACTACGACTTGATTGTAGGAAAGGTAACCTGGGATGGAGATTATACGATTCAGGTTACTCTAGTTTGTTGGATTGGGGATTTGCTAAAGGAAAGGGCGTTAGCGTGGATTCGCTAGGGCGTTAGCCTGATCATGGGCATTTCTTCCAGAGAAAGATTCTTCTCATTCACTAGGGCTTTTTTGAGGGAAGGGCGGCGATGACCAGCTCCTTTCAAACTATCTTACGAGATAAGACAAAGATAGCGTTCATGGAGTGCTCTATTGCGCTATTGGAGCTAGTTCTTTGCGTTTGAATTTACTTCACACATAGCAGACGGATTAGTCCTATTGAATGAACATTGTACAGTAATAGGTATTGCGAGCATTACCTTATGTTGGCGCATTGCATCACGAGAATGCGGGTGCACAGCAGCAAGGTGCATGGAGAGGAAAGTGGTATCGCCGCACAATTGCCACTTTGGTCCCAGCCTAGTTAAGTAATCTAAGCCAAGAATCATATCATAGCAAAGTAACCCATATTATCCTTATTATAGAGGAAGATTTCTTTGAGGTTAGAAAAACTCTTTCTAGAGTGGCTAAATCCACAGCTCCCCAGGTTCACGTCCGTGGGGTCCTTTCTCACTTTCGTCGATAGGGGAATCGTGCTTTTGCTGGATTGGTAGTCGGCCTATCGAGGGAAATCCATGAGTAGGACGATTTGACGAGGTTTCCTACTCCCCTTCCCACCCAGCATTGAAAATCACCCTCAAACCATCTGCTGGCATCAAAGAGGAGAACCGATCCAATGCATTGGAGAATAGAATAGATCAAAACTTTCTTGTAGCTTTTTTTCCATGCCGATTATTTCTTTGACTGATAGAAAAATCAAAGAATAGACTGGCCTTTTCCTTTATATAGGATTCTGACAAGCGGGGCGCTCCGCCGCCCTTATGTTCTAAAGTAGATAGCTCTAGAAGAGGAACGCTTGGAAAGGCATAAACCCGATTTAGTAGAAGCGAAGAGGCCAATAGCCGATAGCTGATGTCACTAGCCTGAACTTCTTTATCCACTTTCAAACTGATGGGAGTACGGCTTTCTTCTCGGAAGGTTTCAATCTAGAAACCGGAAATACCAGAAAAGACAGATAGATATCTTATCATAACCCATTTCTAGCAATTTTCTTATACCGGTGGAAAAGAAGACCATATGTTTATGATCGAATAGTAGCTGCTTGAGCACGAACATAGCCTTTCTTCCGGTGGTATTTCAAAGAAGTCAGCTTTCTTTCTATTACGCGGCACCGTCGTGTGTGATCTTTGACAATCACTCTACGATATTTTCCCACTATCGAAATTGGTCAAAAAACAGGTGAAAATGGTAAAGGAAGAAAAAATCTATTAAATAAGAAACAGTGCTAGATGTATCAAAAAAGTCCTGAGCAGTACTATAACGTATGTATCAAGAAACAATGCTAGTAGCTGTAGATCACTCAGTTGGTTAGAGCAAAGTCAGGTTTCCTTCACCAAAAGGTGGTTAACGCCTAGCCTAGAAATTCATGTGAATGAAGTGCTGACTTTGTCTCTTACTACACTACAGAAGTGGATCTACTTTCTAATTTCTAACACGGCTTTTCATCTTCTATTTCAGTGATTTGCTTAGCATTGCAACCGAACTGATTCGAACGAACCCGCGGGGCCTGTCTTTCTTCTTTAGAAGTGGAACTCTGGAGCAGGGAAAGTTTTTTCATTCGTATGTTCTCGTTGCCTTGCCGGGTTGACTTGAGTGTGAGTGTGTTCGTCTAGTTTTTCCGTTGTCAGTCGGAACCCTTGGGTGGGTGGCCATTCTATTCCCTAGGCCCTGACTATGGAATAATTTTCGCCATCGATCCTTTGCTCTCATACAGGTGTGAACAAGTCGGTTGTGATCATGCCCAACCCAAAGAAGCCACAAGTCTTTCTAGAATCTGCTCTTTAAGGTCGATGAAGCCTTGTAAGAATGTCAGAGTACTCAACGGGTATAAAAACGGAGAAATAGGCCAGATTCATATATCGATATCGAAACTTACAGCGGAAAACCAGTGCACTTTCAAACCTTCTCATCAAACTGGGGTTGAACCAGGAATGCTCCGCGCCTGTTAGGGCTCACTAATCTGGACCTCCTCCTTCCGGGCCTTGATATTGATTGAGATAGCCATGCCAAGGAATTCAAGAAAGAACGGGCTATGAACCTTTGAAACAGCAGATCTTTATGAGATGAGAGAACTAGCACGAAGAAATCCACGGATGAGATCCAATAAAGCTTTTGAACCAGGAGAGATCATGCTATGTATGAACCAAGGCCGAGAACCGGTCAACCTTTCACTTTAGGATGAGGGCGCTAACCCGGGTATGAAAATGGAGATGCAAACTACTCTACTACTTGTATACGCCGAACACAGCTCGATAAGCTATTCATCACTCAACTAGACGAAATGAGATAAGAGAAGGTCATCGGAAGTAGGAAGTCAAGTATGTGCACACACATCTCGAGAACCCTCCTTAAGTTAAGTACAGCCGAACTTTCAAAAGGCGCTTGCTTATACCTCGCCCCGAAAGGCAC
>JAMQYH010001205.1:0-30879 GCA_027562975.1 Rhynchospora breviuscula
TAACAATACTATTTCTAGTGAAACATCTTTCACGATCCTTGGAATTGGAAAGAGAGCTCTCTTCTAGATGGAGGGATAAATACCTCAACTCATCCCGATCCAGATCATGAATGTTTGGAATCCATACTATACAAGGAGATATTGTTTTTGCCAAATCGAATTGCACGGTCATATCCAAAAAAAATGGGTCATTGGTAGTTAGCTTATCCCGTGTCATATAGAAAAGTTTCTTATGAAAATTCAGATTCTTATCAATATCGCCACTATCATCAACATCAAAATCATCAACATCAAAAGGAATAGAAGTAATATATTCATCCTTCCATTCTTCCATCTCATCTATATCGAAATATTGATTGGGATCACTAAAATACTCCGCGAATAAATACGGGTACTTGAGCGGATATATCTTAATGAAAGGAAGATAGGAATTTTTCGCTAGGGATTTGACCAAATAGGATCGCCCAATTCCTATAGAACCTAGCACTAAAACACTCCTAGAAGGGTATGGGGCTAAGCGAAGCGAAAAGGGGGTTGGACGAGATGACAAATGAAAAGTCCCCCACGAGGTTATTGTCTCATAATAAGCAAGAAATATCCGTCTTTCCGCTAAACAGGATTTATTGAACTCATAATTCAATAGATCCTTTTGCTGAATTTCAAATAAGTACCGTAAATAATTGGATCCAGGTTGTTCCACCATTTCATAGAAAAGATTATTCTGAGTCAAACTCCATAGAATTTCATTAATCCTTTTTTCTGTACTTAAGGTGCAGAGCTGAACCAAAAATTCTCTTTCTTCATCATCAACCCAATCGTTGTTCGCGACCCAGGATTCTATTTCATCATCGCTGTTCACCACCTTTTTTCTTTTCCTCATCAATGAATAGATCTCTATACTTGTAGGACTTAGATGTCTCGTATTTATCAAAAAAATGATTTGATCGATGAGATTATTTGGGATGAGACTTCTGAGATCACTTATGCGATAGGTGAGATAAGAGATGAGCAAATCGATCCGATTTCGATTCTCAGATTTTTCCTGAAAAAGTAGTAGGTATCCTAGTTCTATCAGAAAATAGAAGAATTTTACTATGTATTCTTCCAGAATAACATAGTATTTTTTCAGAATAACAATAACTCGAAGGGGATTCTCTATAACTCCACAGGGATCATCGAAAATAACTTGAAGGGGATTCTCTAAATTCTCTGACCTGAAAGAAGATATAGGATACCTATCCCGAAGTTTTTGGAACTCCATGATATATGATGGATTTGACCAAGATTTGATCTTTTCAAAGTCTATAAATAACTGACGACAGGTTTTGCAAATTAAGATAAGACCTCTACAAGCGAGATATCCAGCAAAAAAAAGAAGGAAAGGAATTGAAAAGAGGAACTCAGCCGATATCAATGACTTATTCCTATATGAGAATAATGAAAGTGTACAAGAAAGAAAAGGAGAAGACCCATTAAAAGAATCAGTCTTTGTTCGAGACAGATGAGTCTTTTTTCGGAGTAGCTGTACTAAATGAAGATTTGAAATCTTCTTACTTATCAGAGTCCATTTCATAAGAATCTTCTCACTTATCAGAGTCCATTTCATAAGAATCTTCTCAAGAATTACCCATGGTATATCCAGAATATCTTGAATTTTGGATACCACGGTTGGGAATATCAAATAGGAAAAAATCTCGGAAAGGATGAATCTTAGATGTTTGAACCCACTCGTAGTAAAGATCGTTAGCAGCCATTCTTTGTAAATAGTCCATTCTAAGTAAATAATATTTTCTTCAATATTCCCTTCGAAAAGTTTTACAGAAAAAAGGTTTTTTTTATTGATTATTTTGATATGTCTTTTCTTAACGTATTTCTTTCTTTTGACTTCGAAAACTAAAAAGACTCCATTTTTCCTTCTTTCCGGATGGTAAAGATTTCTTAGAACATGGATTTGATCCACAGTCCATGTTTGAATTGACACTGAGATACTGATGCAAGTTCTTCATTTTGGAATCAGATCGATTCATATCTGAAAAAGATTGCCAAAAAGTTTTTTCCAATCTAAAAAGGTCCGCGATCGAGGAACTAGCTCTAGAAACGACTGGATCAGATTGAATTGGTCTTAAAAGGTCCGCGATCGAGGAACTAGCTCTAGAAACGACTGGATCGGATTGAATTGCATAAAGAGTTCTTGGAAAAATAAAAGATCTATAGAATCGATTATAGAATTTTTTATACAATTTATACATGAAAGATTTGTACAAGTTCTCTCTTTTGTAGCCACTTTTTGGAAAATCCTGATCCTGAGGTATGTTTATGTCAGATACCCTTGCAGAAAGACTCACAAACAAATGGTTTTTTTGACCGCCAACTATTTTGTTGCGAATAAACGAGATATTGAGGAATTTTCGATATGTAAGATCCTCATTATTGATACGAATTTTTTCCACAAAAAAGGGAAATCTTTTCTTACAAGAGACCCAGAACCAAAAGTGATGTAGATCATTCCAAAATCGAAGTCCATTTGCTTTATAAAAAGAAGATATCATTGAACTTCTATGAAATGCTTTCACGGGATTTAGCCAATTGTCTCGATCATGGGGTATGATGGAGAAATAGGAATCCGTGTTATCAAAGGATTTCCTGCGATTCTTTCTACTATGGAATGAGTCAATCATCCACTTTGATATTTCGTTGAAAAAAAATGGGAATATTCTTTCTTCATTGATCAATAAATTCGATCCTTGGAAAGTATTATGATCGTCCAATCTTTGAGAAGTATTATGATCGTTCAATAAGAAGGGTTTCAATTTCTTCAAAAGAACGATTTGAAGACGTAGTGGTTCGAACGACTTCTCCTGGATCGGATCTTTCAATTCATAAATGTACATCTCAGAACTATGAATGGCGATATTCCCGATATGTACAGAGAATCGGGGATATACCAGTACAAAAACTTAGGAAAAAAGATAAGTAACTTATGAAAAAAGAGACGGGCCATGGGCAAAAGGACAAGAAATAACTTAGTGAAAGTGAATTCGTATAGGTCGAAAATTTCGGACCAATCAATCGAATCCCAATAACTCGAAAAATCAGTGATATGGAATCGTAATTGATCGAAGACTACTTGAAGCTTCTCCTGTTTCGAAGAGAAATATCCCAGGAAATCTTCCTGGAGATTCTGGAACTCATTCGACCATTTGCTATATGCATCAGGATACCCATTCCTGGATCTCTGGGTTCGACAAATAAGAGGGTCGAACCATTTCTTCTCAATCTTTGCCCAATTTGATAAATGTTGATTGATCGTAGATTTCATCCTAGTTCGATGATTCATACTATCTTTTCCAATGGAATCCTTTTGAATTCCATATTCAAAGTTGCGATCGGATCTATCCATTAGAAAGGATCGATTCGATCCATTTGTGTGGAATATATCATTCAAGGATTTTTTTTGATCCAACCTGTAGGAATCAATAGAAAGGCCAAATCTCCTATAATACACCAGATTCGGCTCCGTTATTGATAGAATGAATCGATTTACCATTTCTGCAAATCGATCTTCTGCATTCGATTTCTCCTTCGGAATCTTAGAATCCCCGGGGGAAATAGGATGAATTGAGACGGTTTTTTGGAAATACCTAATTATTATGAATAAATCAACCAGTTCTTTATGTTCCGATCGCCGCCTGAAGGGGACAAAAGAAACACCCAGTTTTCTCTTCCAAAGAGCCTTCTCTACAGGGGACCTCTCCGTAGGACTCGAACCCAGATAAAGTTCTGACCATCTGTCAGAGAAAAAAGAATGAATGGATCTTGTAGGATTCCCAAGAAATTCTTCGATTTCTTCCGGAAGCAGATTATTATTCATCTGCTTTTCACCTTCCGCGGATAGCCGGGACTTTGAGGAAGATCCAAAAAGACATTTCGGGAATCGACCTGATTCTATCTCTGTTCGTTCCACATTCTCATTTCTAATGGAATCGAAATGATCTATGGATTGATTAGAAGATCCTTTCAATTGGCTCGAATCCTTTCCTTGAATGAGATTCGATCTTGTCGAATCATATTGAATATTGAACAAGATATTCCGTACTTTCCTAACAAACCGATCCTTGTTTCCCAACCACACATTGTCGAACCAAAAATCCGATTCGTGCTGATTCTTCCCCCAACTAACCATCGGATCATCTATATGCCATAACAAAAGAAACTCCAGATGTTTGCTATTATTCTCTTTGAATGAGATCTCAATTCCAGCTACGGTTTCATTACAAAGAAAATCCCCCTTTTTTCCCATCTGGTTTCTCGACCACCATGAACTCCGCATGATACACTTTTTCTTTCTTGGGAGAACCCGAGTAATTTCTTCTCCATCCATAAAACAACTCCCAGAAAAGGTTTTTCCTTTTGGAGGATACAGGAGCGAAATCACAAACCTATGAATATTAGAAGAACAAAAAGATTCTTCCCTAGATCCAACCGAATTCATAGGTATAGGAAGAAACCCCCTCAAATAGATATTTTTTCGTTCAACTAGATTTCGATTTTGAATACGACATAAACAGACCCCTAGTACAAGTAGCATCACGCCCCTTACCACATTTTTGACGACACCATGGACACGTTTTACTCCATTTTGGATCCTGGAATCTCGAGTTATTAAACCTGTGTTGGTTAAATATCGATTGCTTCTTGAACCCCGGGAATTTTTTGAAATTATGATACCCAAAATTCGGGAGTCAAAGAGTCTCATAAAGCGTTCTTGGTCGAAAAAAATGTCTATGAAAGAGTGAGAATTCTTGATCTCTCTTAATATCTCTCTCCAGTCCAAGATCCAGCCGGATATCCAATCATGTGCTCTATTTTTCTTTTTTTTGACCATAAAATTCCTCCTTTTCTTTAAGATTATTAAGATTATTCGAAAAAAAAAACGTTATCCTTATCTGACTACAAGAAGTTTGTACAATGTTGATGATCATTTTGATGTTTTCCTCTTTTTGATTTTTTGGTTTTTGATTTTTTGGTTTTTGATTTTTTGGTTTTTTTTTTTCTTCATTATAGAATATTTCTTTAACTGATTCTTTCAGGGCCTTGATTTGTTACATAAGTCTTAATTTCATATCTCCGAATGTGAAAAGACGTCAAAATATCTTCATATCGCTAATTAGTACTGCATCTTACAAATTGTAACCATATTATAGAATATTTCTTTAACTGATTCTTTCAGGGACTTGATTTGTTACATAAGTCTTAATTTCATATCTCCGAATGTGAAAAGACGTCAAAATATCTTCATATCGCTAATTAGTACTGCATCTTACAAATTGTAACCATATAAGCTACCAAGATGTTTTTCCCTCAAGCGAGTTCCCCACCAACTGTAGCGGCACCGTCTGCTAAAATTTGACCTTTTTGAATACATTGACCTCCCTGAACGCGGGGTTTTTGGTGGATCAAAGTTTTTTTGTTGGAACCTGGATACTTAACTAAAGGAATACTGAAAGTATTCCCATTCCTTGATAAAAAGATCTTGTGATTATCCGTAAAAAAGACCTTTCCCTGATGTTCAGAAAATCCGGATACTTTACTTCACTTGAATAAGGAAACGTGAAAATCCATGAATTCCTGCCTTCATTCCTTTTTCTTCTATTTTTTCCACTTCTATTTGATCCATTGGAAGGCTTTTTTGATAGAGTAAGACAGAATGGATTCTGGAACGAAGGGATTGATCATTCGAATGATCAACAAGTTATTATAATAATGCAATCTTCCCGTTGCGTATTGGTACTTATCGGGTATAGAATAGATCTGCTTCTCTTTGTTCTTACGAACAGAGTTGTTCCCTTATTTTGATTTTCAATGGGATGAAATCAAAATGAGCCCTTTCTGATACAGAATCTACTGAAAAAAGGTGAGGTACACAGTATATAGTCTTTTTAGTTTAATGCGATAAAATAAAGTGACATAGTTTCTATTTCTCTTAAGGGGTATTTCCATGGGTTTGCCTTGGTATCGTGTTCATACTGTCGTATTGAATGATCCCGGTCGATTGCTTTCTGTGCATATAATGCACACAGCTCTAGTTGCTGGTTGGGCCGGTTCGATGGCTTTATACGAATTAGCGGTTTTTGATCCCTCTGACCCCGTTCTTAATCCAATGTGTATGATTATGATCATACATCTTTTAGATTATGATGATACCTCTTATGTTAAGCATCCATGGCTGAATGGTTAAAGCACCCAACTCATAATTGGCGAATTCGTAGGTTCAATTCCTACTGGATGCACGCTAATGGGAATGTTCAATAAGTCTATCGGAATTTTCTCTCTATCAATGGGATCTCATCATCTATCCATAACGAATTGGTATAGTATATTCATACCATAACATAGGAAGAGTAAGAACTCGAATCCTGATCAATACTGGGACTCATAGGGAAGAAATTGGAGTTATGGATGGAATCCAATATGGAGTAGTTACAGGAAAAAGTCTTCGGTTATTGGGGAAGAATCAATATACATACTTCTAATGCCGAATCAGGATCAACTAAGACAGAAATCAAGTAAGTATTGGGTTGAACTCTTCTTTGGTGTTAAGGTAATAGCTATGAATAGTCATCGACTACCCCGAAAGGGTAGAAGGGGCCTATTATGGGACATACAATCCATTACAGGCATATGATCATTACGCTTCCACCAGGTTATTCTATTCCACCTCTTCTAGAGATTCTAAAGAAAAGAACTTAAAGAAAAATACTTAATAACACGGCGATACATTTATACAAAACTTCTAGTCCGAGTACACGCAATGGAGCTGTAGACAGTCAAATGAAATCCAATCCACGAAATAATCTGATCTATGGACGGCATCGTTGTAGTAAAGGTCGTAATGCCAGAGGAATCATTACTGCAAAGCATAGAGGGGGGGGTCATAAGCGTCTATACCGTAAAATCGATTTTCGACGGAATCAAAAAGACATATCTGGTAGAATCGTAACCATAGAATACGACCCTAATCGAAATACATACATTTGTCTTATACACTACGGGAATGGTGAGAAGAGATATATTTTACATCCCAGAGGGGCTATAATTGGAGATACCATTGTTTCTGGTGCAGAAGTTCCTATATCAATGGGAAATGCCCTACCTTTGAGTGCGGTTTGAACTATTGATTTACGTAATTGGAAGTAACCAATTAGGTTTACGACAAAACCTAGAAATCGATCACTGATCCAATTGGAGTACCTCTATGGAATAGACCTCAACAGAAAACTGTTGAGTAACGGCAGCAAGTGATTGAGTTCAGTAGTTTCTCATAGAGAATTATTGACTCTAGAGATATGGTAATATGGAGAAAATTGTTTGAAGCACGTACCGAACCGGAAGCGCCTCTTCTTTCAAAGAGAGGAGGACGGGTTATTCACATTTCATTTGATGGTCAGAGGCGAATTGAAAGCTAAGCAGTGGTAATGAAGATCCGCCGAAGAGATGTCTCCTACGTTACCCGTAATATGTGGAAGTATCGACGTAATTTGATAGAGTCATTCGGTCTGAATGCTACATGAAGAACATAAGCCAGATGACGGAACGGAGAGACCTAGGATGTAGAAGATGATAACATGAATGATTCGGCAGATTAGGATTCCTATATATCCACTCATGTGATACTTCATTATACGATGAAAAGATCTATTTTTTTCTATATCATCATATACATCTAGAAAGCCGTATGCTTTGGAAGAAGCTTGTACAGTTTGGGAAGGGGTTTTTTTTGATAAAAAAGAAGAATCTACTTCAACCGGTATGCCCTTAGGCACGGCCATACATAACATAGAATTCACACATGGAAAGGGCGGACAATTAGCTAGAGCAGCAGGTGCTGTAGCGAAACTGATTGCAAAAGAGGGTAAATCGGCCACATTAAGATTACCATCTGGGGAGGTTCGTTTGATATCCCAAAACTGCTTAGCAACAGTCGGACAAGTGGGTAATGTTGGGGTGACCCGAAAAAGTTTGGGTAGAGCTGGATCGAAGTGTTGGCTAGGTAAGCGTCCTGTAGTAAGAGGAGTAGCTATGAACCCTGTGGATCATCCCCACGGGGGCGGTGAAGGAAAAGCCCCAATTGGAAGAAAAAAACCCGTAACTCCTTGGGGTTATCCTGCGCTTGGAAGAAGAAGTAGGAAAAGGAGAAAATATAGTGATAGTTTGATTCTTCGTCGCCGTAAATAGGAATATTCCAAATCGAATTTTGGAAATTCGATGGGATGGGCGAACGACGGGAATTGAACCCGCGCATGGTGGATCCACAATCCACTGCCTTGATCCACTTGGCTACATCCGCCCCTTATCTAGGTAAAGGATTTTCTCTTTTTTGCATTCATCATTATTGTATTTATTCTGACCTCCATACTTAGATCGAGATATTGGACATAGAATGCCAATCTTTAACATGTCAAAAAAGGAGTAATCAGCTGTGATAGGTCCAAAAGAAAGAATTGTAGCTAATCCAAAGAAAAGATTTGTAGCTAATCCAAAGAAAAGAATTGTCGCTAATCCAAAGAAAAGAATTGTAGCTAATCCAAAGAAAACATTTGTAGCTAATCATTTATTCGAAAAAATGGAAAAAATCAAAAGGGGGGAGGAGATAATAGTCACTTGGTCTCGGGCATCTAGCATTCTACCCTCAATGGTTGGCCATACATTCGGGATTCATAATGGAAAGGAACATATACCTATTTATATAACAGAATCTATGATAGGTCACAAATTGGGAGAATTCGCGCCTACGCGGAATTTCGCGAGAGATGCAAGAAACGATAACGATAATAAATCTGTAATGAAGAATCAAAAAAAATAGGGATCAAACAAATATTAAGGAGATTTAATGAAAAATTGGAAAAAGCTAGGGAAAAACCCTATGAAAAATAACTCGAGTTTCACTTCAGGTAAAGAAGTAAAGGTTTTAGCTCAACATATCCATATTTCTGTTTCCAAAGCGCGAAGAGTCATTGATCAAATTCGTGGACGTTCTTATGAAGAAACACTTATGATACTCCATTTCATGCCTTATCAAGCATCTTATCCCATTTCTAAATTAGTTTATTCTGCAGCAAAAAATGCTAATCACAATATGGGTTTAAACGAAGCTGATTTATTCATTAGTAAAGCCGAAGTCAATAGAGGTGCTATTAAAAAAAAGGCAAGACCCCGCGCTCAAGGACATAGTTATCCAATAAAAAGAACCACGTGTCATATAACAATCGTACTAAAGGAAAAACCGAAATCTTTCTTAGATCAATCTAAGATTTAGATTCCTATTAAATTCCAAAAATATGGATAAAAAAAGAAAATAGGAAATTATGGGACAAAAAACAAATCCGCTTTGTTTTAGACTTGGTACAACCCACAGTCATCATTCTATTTGGTTCGAAGAACCAAAAAAATATCCTACGAGTATACAAGAAGATCAAAAAATACGAGATTTTGTCAAGAATTATGTACAATATAGGATCAACAAATATTTCCAAATTCTTATCAAGACATATTTACAAGAAACAAAGCAAAAAAATACAAAACATCAAAACAGTCGAATACCTCCCTTAGGCTTCGAAGGAATTGTACGAATAGAAATTGAAAAACAAGGAACTAAAACACAAAAAACATTTATACGAATCATAATCTATAGCGGATTCGTGCCAAAATTCTTACTCAAAGGAAAAACATTGGCAAACTTCCGGAAAAATATAAAAAAACAAGAATTTTATTCTGTATACCCCAGAAAAATCAGTATTCAACTCAAAAAAGCTCAAAGACCTTATAGCCAACCTAATCTTCTTGCAGAATTTATAGCCTTACAATTAAAAAATAGAGTCCCCTTTAGAAAGACAATGAAACAAGCTATTGATTTAGCTAGACAAACAGATACAAAAGGAATCAAAGTAAAACTCGCAGGTCGTATCGATGGAAAAGATATCGCACGTAAAGAAGGTAAAAGAGAAGGTAAACTTCCCCTACAAATAATTTGTGCCAAAATCGATTATGGTTCTCATACAATTCAAACAATTTATGGAGTACTAGGCCTAAAAATTTGGATATTTAGAAAGTAGAGAAAGAAAAGTTGCAAACAAATATATATATTTGTTTGCAACTTTTCTTTCTATTTGATAGCAACGATAGAAGAAAAAAACACAAATTCTTTGATGGATTCTTTTGCATTAAAGAAAAACGAGCAATTCGAATTAGTTAGGGTTAAATAACAATTTGATTGATTTTTTTTATTTAGTATAATTGCTATGCTTAGTGTGTGATTCGTTAGTTTTTTCTTTCAAATTGGAAAGTTGAACATTTTCAAGCGGGGGTTTAAAAAATCAACTAACCCTTACTCAAAACTTGTTTCTATTTCAAAGTAAAAAAACTAAAAACCAACTTATTGCTTCGTATTATCAAGATCCCCCAAAACAGTCACTATATGAATAAATCATATATTTGTAGCAACTGAAATCTCTTCTTTATTTTCGAATTCATAGAGAAAAAATCCGATTATGCTAAGTCAAACTAAAGGGGGCGTGGATAAAAGGAAGGCTGATAGAAAGAAAGAACAAGATATCAATGCTATATAATCCCATTATGTAGGGTCTATAAATTTCTAAAAGAAAAAGCAGTGTCACAAAGCATTAAAATTTTTCATTTGATTCTTAATCAAATATCCAATTCCAAAATACAGAAAAAAGAGAAATATGAATCAAATAACAAAGAATAAAGAGTCTGGAGTTAATAAAACTAAGAAAATTAACTTGACAACAAATTTTGTTAAAAGCTCCATTGCAGAGTTTGGGCCTAACCATGAATAGAGAGGCTAGGGGAACGACAGAACCTGTGACTTTATAGAATTCTATTCAAAACAAATTCTTAGAATTCATTAGGTAGGATGGCGGAACAAACCAAGAAAAATTTCAATTTTTCTGAAAGTCAGGAATTCAACTTACGAATGAAAGAAAAAAATGAAAGAGAAAAAAGTAAATATTCGCCCGCGAAATACCTATTTATTCACGGAATCAAAATATTTTGACACAATTCATTCAATAGAAATCAAAATCAGAAAAGAAAAGATTCATTATAAAACAAAAAAGCACCATATTCTATGGATATCCTATTAAATATCCATAAATGAACACACACCTTGGCTTTCATTTTTTTTATATTTTTTTGTATCAAACTATTCTGATTTTATTCAAAAAAATTGAATTCAATTCAATGATTGAATAATCAAAATTGAACCCTTTTATTCCTATTCGCGAGGAGCTGGATGAGAAGAAACTCTCATGTCCTGTTTTGCAATAGAGATGAGATTTCACCATCGACTATAACCCAAAAAGAACTAGATTTCGTAAACAACATAGAGGAAGAATGAAGGGAGTATCTCGTCGAGGTAATTCGATTTCTTTTGGCAGATATGCTCTTCAAGCACTTGAACCTGCCTGGATTACAGCTAGACAAATAGAAGCCGGGCGAAGGGCAATAACACGATATGTGCGTCGTGGGGCAAAAATATGGGTACGTATATTTCCCGACAAACCTGTTACAATCAGGACTACGGAAACACGCATGGGTTCAGGTAAAGGAGATCCAAAATATTGGGTATGCGTTGTGAAACCAGGTCGAATACTTTATGAAATGAGTGGAGTATCAGAACCTGTAGCTAGAAGAGCGATCTTAATAGCTGCTCACAAAATGCCTATCCAAACTCAATTTCTTATTTCAGAATAGAAATATAGAACAAAACAAAAAAATAAGACATTAAAGATTCAAAAGCAAGTGTAGGTTTCTTTTTTATGGACAGAAAATATTTCTTTCTTCTTTTTTTTTTATCTTATTGCACTGAAATTACGAAATTGAAATGAAAAAGATATGATTCAACCTCAGACCATGTTGAATGTAGCGGATAACAGCGGTGCTCGAAAATTGATGTGTATTCGAATCATAGGAGCGAGTAATCAACGATATGCTCAAATTGGTAATGTTATTGTTGCTGTAATCAAAGAAGCAGTTCCCAATATGTCTCTAGAAAGATCAGAAGTAATTAGAGCTGTAGTTGTACGTACACGTAAGGAACTCAAACGCGAAGATGGTATGATAATAAAATACGATGACAATGCAGCAGTTATCATTGATCAAAAAGGAAATCCAAAGGGATCTAGGATTTTTGGTGCAATCACTGAAGAATTGAGAAAATTTCGTTTTACTAAAATCCTTTCATTAGCTCCTGATGTATTATAAAAACTAGTAAATAAAACTCGAAAATATATCTATTTTCTGGATATTGGGTATCTTTATTTGAAATAGATGAAATTCTTAGATTGTTTCTCAGGTATATATTCTTTCTCGAATGAAAAAAAAATAAAACATGTTGATTACATAACAATTAGCGAGAACCCATAAGCCTAGTTCGTCATGAGTAAAGACACTATTTCCAATCTTATAACTTTGATAAGAAATGCTGACATGGCTAAAAAAGAAACTGTTCGAATACCATCTACAAATATTACGGAGAACGTTGTTAAAATACTTTTAACTGAAGGTTTTATTGAAAATGTTCGGAAACATCAAGAACATCAAAAAAATTTCTTGATTTTAACTCTACGATATAGAAAGACTCGAAAGGGAATATATAGAACTAGAACTATTTTAAAACGTATAAGTAGACCTAGTCTACGAATTTATTCAAAATATCAACGAATTCCTAAGATTCTAGGCGGAATAGGAATTGTAATTCTATCTACTTCTCGGGGTATAATGACAGATCGAGAAGCTCGACTTCAAAGAATTGGAGGAGAGATTTTGTGTTATGTATGGTAATCCTCATCAAAATAGAAAAAAATACAAAAGACAATATTCAAATTCTCAATTATTAATTATATCAGTTTCAAGCAATTTTGTACATCCAAAAATTTATTAATATAAATAGAATCCATGTTGTTTATGAAAAAAAACAAGAGTGGCACTCCTAGAAAAGATAACAACGGGAAAAGACGACTTGTGTATGAAGGAACCATTGTGGAACCGATCAAAGATATCCTTTTCCACGTGCGTTTGGATCATAATAATCAAATCGTTCTGGGTTATCTCTCTGGCAATATACGTCGTAATCATGTACTCGTGGTACTGGGGGATAGAGTCAAGATCGAAATCAGTGAGTTTGATTCAAAAAAAGGAAGGATTTTGTATCGGTTTCCCCGAGTATTATCAAAACCTCATGGGATAGAACAAACGACAGATGATCATAAAGCAATGGAGAATCCCACTTCTCCTGAATCATTGTTGGACCCAGAAAGCACAAATCCAATGAGCAGCGATTCAGCAGAGGAAAGAGATAACAAAGAAACAAAGCCTAACCAAGATTAGGCAGATTCGGCTGATTTTTCTCTTTCTGGGACCCAATGAAAATTATTAATTCCAATAAAATAAATAGATGAGTCTTATTTCTTCCCAGTGAATTCAACAAAGAAAAAAGATAACAAAAAAAAACTATGAAAATTGGAGCATCAGTTCGCAAAATTTGTCAAAGATGCCGACTAGTTCGTAGGCGCAGACAACTTACAGTGATTTGTCCCAATCTGAAACATAAAAAAAGGCAAGGTTAATCTTTCTCATTCAAAAAAACCTTTCTTTACAAATTCTTGATCACTTTGTTCAACGTACAGAAAAAAAGGAAAAAGTGGATTTCTGGACAATAAAATTCTTTTTTGATCTTCAAAATCCTAACCAAAAACAGTGAAGAATTCCAAAAAATGGAAAGAGAGGGATTCGAACCCTCGGTAAACAAAAGCCTACATAGCAGTTCCAATGCTACGCCTTCAACCACTCGGCCATCTCTCCTACAATATATATTTATATTGACATTCTATATTTCGAACAAGAATTTTCTTGATAAAAAACTGAGTGAATAGGGGAGTTTTCTTATTACTAAAGGAATAGGGCAACCCACCACAGGTTCCATAGAAAGAAAAAATACCTTTCCAATTTTCTTTTTTCTTTTCTTATTTCAATAAAGAAAATACTCCACGGACTTATTGAAAAGGAAATAATCGTACCAGGGATTTTTCGATTTCAATTTTCTTGTGTGGCATATATATTATATGCCACATAATTATGGAATTAAAACATATAATTACTACGTTGATTTGAGCTTATTTTGAGTTGATTTAATGATGAAAAGAGAATTCCAGTATCTGAATCATAATCATAACAAAAAAAACTTCTGAAATTATCTACATAACCTAGTCAAATAAAATCTTTAGTGATTTTATTGAACTTAAATGAAATTATAACCTACTGATTGGTAGAATATGAAATTGGCAAAAAAGTGAACTATTTCAAATAGTTCCTTGTCTTTTTTTTACGTAATTTTGTACTTTATTTTTCCTTTGTTATTAGGATCATTTTCCTGAGGGATAATGAAAAAATAGAACGAATTACTAAATTATGCCTAGATCTCGTATAAATGGGAATTTTATAGATAAGACCTTTTCAATTGTAGCCAATATCTTGCTGGGAATAATTCCAACAACTTCAGGAGAAAAAAAGGCATTTACCTATTACAGAGATGGTGCGATTTGATTCTTTTTTCTTGGTTTTTTTTAGCTTTAGTTAAGTCTTAGCAAGAAAAATGTGTTGCGGAATAGAAAAAACCTAATCATGAAAAGAAACCTACGCTTGGTAAAGGTGAAGTTTGGGTGGGGATAGAACCATCAATCCATCCCTTCAATCGTGTATCCTCGATTGATGCAATCTCAGATGCCTCAATTGTCAATTTGAGCATTAAGCGAAAGATTAGACCTATAGGTTTTTTCGTATTGCGGGTCAATCCTACTCTATCTAGTAATAAAGCCTATTAAGTATAGCGAAAAAGCACTACACTTAGGAATCAACAAAACAAAAACTTTGTTTGAAATACCCCTTTTCCTTATAGGTATCGGGACTAACAAAAATGGTTGGGACAACAAACATCCATTTCGTTCGTACTTTGGATACCCATAAAACCATCAAAGATCGTTGAAGTGACTAATTCTTAGAAACAGCAAGCGTTAAGAACAAAGAAATTATTGGAGTTCCCTTTTTCATCTACTACTAATATGGAGTATTAATATGCTGAATTGGTATTCAGAAAAACCTCTGATTAAAAGGTTGACTAGAGATTTCTTGTAAAAATGCTAGCTTCTTTCAGTTCATAAAAAGATGAGAATAGTGGATTTTCATTCGAAAGATTCTTTTTCTCAGTATTATGCACAGAAGGTAGGAGCCGTATGAAATGAGAATATCCTGTACGGTTTTGAAACGGAGATCTTTTCAATAGACTGAACGACCGTAACGAATGTTGGCTCAATCCGAAGGAAATTATGCAGAAGCTTTACAGAATTATTATGAAGCTACGCGACCAGAAAAGGATCCTTATGATCGAAGTTTTATACTCTATAATATAGGCCTTATACACACAAGCAATGGAGAGCATACAAAAGCTTTAGAATATTATTTTCGAGCACTAGAACGAAATCCTTTTTTACCACAAGCTTTTAATAATATGGCTGTGATCTGTCATTACGTGCGACTATCTCTACTATAGAAAAAAAAGAAAGTAGCTACTAGAAAAAATGGGATTTCTACATCAAAATCGTCAAAAACCACGATTTTGATGAGCTGTAGCAAATAAAAAGAATTCGTGAGAACCAAAATAGGAAGAAAAAAAGATATAGCCTTTATATCTTAATTCTATGGATAAAAAATAAAATGGATAGAGCAAGCACCGTAAAGATCAATTAGCGAGCTATTGTGTCGATACAGTTAAGAACTGCTTACTTATGCCATGATAGGGGAGTATTAAGTTAGGAATCCACTTATGTAATCGAGTTGATCCACTAAGATACTAAGCAGCGGTGTAGTATTAGATCCCAAAGATAGTAAGTTCTTTTTCTTCTTGAGAAAATTCTTTTTCAAAAATTCTATAGAATTTTCTTATACGAAAATGAGATAGTTACTTTTCAGAAAATTCGAAAAAAATATATAGAAACTATACATAGTATATTATTCTGAAAGTGGGAAGAAAAGATCAAACTGATTGATTATTAACGAAATTAGAGTTTGAAACTTACTGTAAATAAAATGAACTTATTTTTTCTTTTTTTTATGATTAACCTTATCGAAAATCAAGGCAAATTGAATTATTCAGTTTTTAGATGTTAATTCAATTATCCACTTAGTTATAGACGAAATAGAGATAGAATAGAAAAAAAAGAATAGATTGCTGAGCCGTATGAGGTAGGAAACTCTCAAGTACGGTTTTTAAGGAAAGAATTTTGCTATTCCGACCGGGGAGAACAGGCCATTCTAGAGGGCGATTCCGAAATTGCAGAAGCTTGGTTCAATCAAGCTGCCGAATACTGGAAGCAAGCTATAGCACTCACTCCAGACAATTATATTGAAGCACGTAATTGGTTGAAGATCACGAAGCGTTTCGAACTTGAATAAGATTCACTTGAATAATATTACTCTATCTTTTGCTTTTGAATTCACATTCAATTCATTCAAATGAGTTTGGTTTCATTTTCTTATATTAAACCATCAGAAAAATGAAATGGATATTTCTTTTTTCCTATTAAAGGAAGGAAGACCTAATCAATCATTTTTGACTTTCTATTCACCATATAGAATCATAATATTCTATTGCTTTTTTTATTATATTTCATATAATCAAAAAAAATAATAAAAAAAAGAAATTCGGAACAGTTGGTTAACTGCTTCACTCAATGGATTAGAGAGAGCATTTATCTGAGGAGTCGTCAAATTGGCAAGTGGGGCAAGAATGCTTTATCCAATAGATCTATCTGGGATTCTTTTATCGAAACTAACCCGAATTTGGCTATGTGTATATACTTTCTGAAAAGGCAAGATGAACTGTCCAATTGAAAAAAAAAACAAAAAAAGGATGATTCCTGATCATCCGAAGAGTCAAAAAAAGTCCATTGGGCACCTAACGCTTATATCATAATAGATCCGAGCACTTGCCTCGGATTAACTAAATATCATAATTGCTCTAGTGAATAACTATCTAGTTTAGTGAATAACTCAAAAAAGATATGAATGATAGATAGAAAAGAACTAATCATAAGGAAAAAATCCATTTTTTGGAAGTTCACTAAATTGACTCTTGGCAGGTCTCTTTGTATGTGTTGTCCGGAAAGAGGAGGACTTAATGATTATTCGTTCGCCGAAACCAGAAGTGAAAATTCTTGTGGATAGGGATCCTATAAAAACATCTTTTGAGCAATGGGCGAAACCAGGTCATTTCTCAAGAACAATAGCTAAAGGCCCTGATACTACCACTTGGATTTGGAATCTACATGCTGATGCTCACGATTTCGATAGTCATACCAGTGATTTGGAGGAGATCTCCCGAAAAGTATTTAGTGCTCATTTCGGTCAACTCTCTATTATTTTTCTTTGGTTGAGTGGTATGTACTTCCATGGTGCCCGTTTCTCCAATTATGAAGCATGGCTAAGTGATCCTACTCATATTGGACCTAGTGCCCAGGTAGTTTGGCCAATAGTCGGTCAAGAAATATTGAATGGTGATGTGGGAGGGGGTTTCCGAGGAATACAGATAACCTCTGGCTTTTTCCAAATTTGGCGAGCATCTGGAATAACTAATGAACTACAGCTCTATTGTACTGCAATTGGTGCATTGATTTTTGCCTCATTAATGCTTTTTGCCGGTTGGTTTCATTATCATAAAGCTGCGCCAAAATTGGCTTGGTTCCAAGATGTAGAATCTATGTTGAATCATCACTTAGCAGGATTACTAGGACTTGGTTCTCTTTCTTGGGCAGGACACCAAATCCATGTATCTTTACCGATTAACAAATTTCTCGATGCTGGAGTTGATCCTAAAGAGATACCACTTCCTCATGAATTTATCTTGAATCGAGATCTTTTAGCTCAACTTTATCCAAGTTTTCACGAGGGAGCAACTCCTTTTTTTACCTTGAATTGGTCAAAATATGCGGACTTTCTTACTTTTCGTGGAGGGTTAGATCCAATAACAGGGGGTCTATGGTTGAGCGATACTGCACACCATCATTTAGCTATTGCCATCCTTTTCCTGATTGCTGGCCATATGTATAAGACCAACTGGGGTATTGGTCATAGCCTTAAAGATATTCTAGAAGCTCATAAAGGTCCATTTACAGGACAAGGACATAAAGGTCTTTATGAAATTTTCACAACTTCATGGCATGCTCAATTATCTCTTAACCTAGCTATGTTGGGTTCCTTAACCATTATTGTAGCTCATCATATGTATTCCATGCCTCCTTATCCATATCTAGCTACTGACTATGGTACACAACTCTCATTGTTCACACATCACATGTGGATTGGGGGATTTCTGATAGTTGGTGCTGCTGCGCATGCAGCCATTTTTCTCGTAAGAGACTACGATCCAACTACTCGATACAATGATCTATTAGATCGTGTGCTTAGGCACCGCGATGCAATCATATCACATCTTAACTGGGTATGTATATTTCTAGGTTTTCACAGTTTTGGCTTGTATATCCATAATGATACCATGAGTGCTTTAGGACGTCCTCAAGATATGTTTTCAGATACCGCTATCCAATTACAACCCATCTTTGCCCAATGGGTACAAAATACTCATGCTTTAGCACCTAGCCTAACAGCTCCTGGTGCAACAACGAGTACCAGCTTAACTTGGGGAGGTAGTGAGTTACTAGCAGTAGGCGGCAAAGTAGCAATGTTACCTATTCCATTGGGAACCGCAGATTTTCTAGTCCATCATATTCATGCATTTACGATTCATGTGACTGTATTGATACTACTGAAGGGTGTTCTATTTGCTCGCAGTTCTCGTTTGATACCTGATAAAGCAAATCTTGGTTTTCGTTTTCCTTGTGATGGGCCTGGGAGAGGGGGAACATGCCAAGTATCCGCCTGGGATCATGTCTTCTTAGGTCTATTCTGGATGTACAATGCAATTTCGGTAGTAATTTTCCATTTCAGTTGGAAAATGCAGTCGGATGTTTGGGGTACTATAAGCGACCAAGGGATAGTTACTCATATCACAGGAGGAAATTTTGCACAAAGCTCCATTACGATTAATGGATGGCTGAGAGATTTCCTATGGGCACAGGCATCTCAAGTAATTCAATCTTATGGTTCTTCATTATCTGCATATGGTCTTTTTTTCTTAGGTGCTCATTTTGTCTGGGCTTTCAGTTTAATGTTTCTATTTAGTGGCCGTGGTTATTGGCAAGAACTTATTGAATCCATTGTTTGGGCTCATAACAAATTAAAAGTTGCTCCTGCTACTCAGCCTAGGGCCTTGAGCATTATACAAGGACGTGCTGTAGGAGTAACCCATTACCTTCTGGGTGGAATTGCCACAACATGGGCATTCTTCTTAGCAAGAATTATTGCAGTAGGATAATGGCTAGGAGGATTTGAAAAGCATTATGGCATTAAGATTTCCGAGGTTTAGCCAAGGTTTAGCTCAAGATCCCACTACTCGTCGTATTTGGTTTGGTATTGCTACCGCACATGACTTCGAGATTCATGATGATATTACTGAAGAACGTCTTTATCAGAACATTTTTGCTTCTCACTTTGGTCAGTTAGCAATAATATTTCTGTGGACGTCTGGAAATCTGTTTCATGTAGCTTGGCAAGGAAATTTCGAATCATGGATCCAGGATCCTTTGCATATAAGACCTATTGCTCATGCAATTTGGGATCCCCATTTTGGCCAACCAGCTGTGGAAGCCTTTACTCGAGGAGGTGCTACTGGTCCAGTCAATATTGCTTATTCGGGTCTTTATCAGTGGTGGTATACAATTGGATTACGTAGCAATGAAGATCTTTATATTGGAGCTCTTTTTCTATTACTTCTTTCTGCAATATCCTTAGTTGGGGGTTGGTTCCATCTACAACCCAAATGGAAACCAAGCCTTTCGTGGTTCAAGAATGCCGAATCTCGTCTCAATCATCATTTGTCAGGACTTTTCGGAGTAAGTTCCTTGGCTTGGACAGGGCATTTAGTCCATGTCGCTATTCCTGGATCTAGAGGAGAGTATGTCAGATGGAGTAATTTCTTAGATATACCACCGCACCCCCAAGGATTGGGACCCCTTCTTACGGGTCAGTGGAATCTTTATGCCCAAAACCCTGATTCAAGTAGTCATTTATTTAGCACTTCCCAAGGAGCGGGAACTGCAATTCTAACCCTTCTTGGGGGATTTCATCCACAAACACAAAGTTTATGGTTGACCGATATCGCTCATCATCATTTAGCTATTGCTTTGATTTTTCTCATTGCTGGTCATATGTATAGAACTAATTTCGGAATTGGGCACAGTATCAAAGATCTTTTAGAAGCACATATTCCTCCAGGGGGTCGATTAGGGCGTGGGCATAAAGGTCTTTATGACACAATCAATAACTCGGTTCATTTTCAATTAGGTCTTGCTCTAGCCTCTTTAGGGGTTATTACTTCCTTAGTAGCTCAACATATGTACTCTTTACCTGCTTATGCATTCATCGCACAAGACTTTACTACCCAAGCTGCCTTATATACTCATCACCAATATATTGCAGGGTTCATCATGACAGGCGCCTTTGCTCATGGAGCGATATTTTTCATTAGAGATTACAATCCAGCCCAGAATGAGGATAATGTATTGGCAAGAATGTTAGACCATAAAGAAGCGATCATATCGCATTTAAGCTGGGCAAGTCTTTTTCTGGGGTTTCATACCTTAGGCCTTTATGTTCATAACGATGTCATGCTTGCTTTTGGGACTCCGGAAAAACAAATCTTAATCGAACCGATATTTGCTCAATGGATACAATCTGCTCATGGTAAGACTTCATACGGATTCGATGTACTCTTATCTTCAACGAGCGGACCAGCCTTCAATGCAGGTCGAAACATATGGTTACCCGGATGGTTGAATGCTGTTAATGAGAATAGGAATTCTCTGTTCTTAACAATAGGTCCCGGAGATTTCTTGGTTCATCATGCTATTGCTCTAGGTTTGCATACAACTACATTGATTTTAGTAAAGGGTGCTTTAGATGCACGTGGTTCGAAATTAATGCCGGATAAAAAGGATTTTGGTTATAGTTTTCCTTGCGACGGGCCAGGGCGTGGCGGTACTTGTGACATTTCCGCTTGGGATGCATTTTATTTGGCGGTTTTTTGGATGTTAAATACCATTGGGTGGGTTACTTTTTATTGGCATTGGAAACATATCACTTTATGGCAAGGTAACGTTTCACAATTTAATGAGTCTTCCACTTATTTGATGGGATGGTTAAGAGATTATCTATGGTTAAACTCTTCACAACTTATCAATGGATATAATCCTTTTGGTATGAATAGTTTATCGGTATGGGCGTGGATGTTCTTATTTGGACACCTTGTTTGGGCTACAGGGTTTATGTTCTTAATTTCTTGGCGTGGGTATTGGCAGGAATTGATTGAAACTTTAGCATGGGCTCATGAACGCACACCTTTGGCTAATTTGATTCGCTGGAGAGATAAACCAGTTGCTCTTTCAATCGTGCAAGCAAGATTGGTCGGATTAGCCCATTTTTCCGTAGGTTATATATTTACTTATGCAGCTTTCTTGATAGCCTCAACATCAGGAAAATTTGGTTAGGTTAGTTATTTATTGTTTGTTTATATACTGTATCATCAAAAATATCATTTATTTCGATGGAGAAGGAGAATTCTACCTTCTTATATGTTTACATCCAGGATCTGAACTGTATCATTAATACCAATACAATAGGTAACTGAATATTATGGCAAAAAAAAGTTTAATTCAGAGGGAACACAAGCGAAAGAAATTGGAGGAAAAATATCGTTTGATTCGTCAATCCTTAAAAAAGAAAAGAAAAGGCTCATCCGTGAATCCAAAAAAAATAAAAGAAATTCAGAGAAAATTGCAATCCCTACCACGTAATAGTGCACCTATACGTCTTCATAGACGTTGTCTTTTTACTGGAAGACCTAGAGCTAACTATCGAGATTTTGGACTATCCGGGCACATACTTCGGGAAATGATTCATGCATGTTTGTTACCGGGTGCAACCAAATCAAGTTGGTAAGGATACCAATATCGTTTCTATTTGTACCTAATATATTTTAGACCTCAAAGATATCGCTTCCCAATTGTACCTATTTCTATGGATTTTTTTTTCCTAGAATTATGGACCCTCTTGATATTTCTTTACAAATGGATACTTTCTATTACTATAGATATAGTAAGGGGGGTATCCAATCTTTTTATATTTTTCTTTTTTTTCGAGAACCATATTTGGGTTATAGCCCTTGGTACACGTCATAATCTGACCTTGAATTAGTCGACTATGATTCAAGGATTCAAAACTTCTCTTCTCACCTTAAGATGAAGAGTTCAAAAGAACCGAGCAGAATTTAGCAGTAAGATATTACCTTTCCATGGTGAAAATCTTTCGTTCGAGCCTGATTTCTCCTAACCGAAATCCAATTTGAGTTTTTCCACTCCCACTTACTTATCCACTATGATTGAACGAGGCTAACTTCAGAGTGGAATTAGGTATGTGTAATGCTTACAATTCTGTCCAATTTGAATTCATTAAAAAAAAGTTCTATATCGAGATATATATCAATTTTGATATGCAATAACAAAAATATTCAATCCAAAAATCAAATTCAAAAAAAGAAAAATATCAATCAAATAAGAAAGAATTCATAAAGAGTCTTGGGTTAATAAAACTACGGAAATTGGCTCAACAACAAGTTTTGTTGAAAGCTCTGTTGCAGAGTTTTGATTTAATCGTGGCTATGCTATGGAATTGAAAAAATCTTATTCATTCTTAAGTATCAATATCTATATTGTCGATATAGATCCAATTCAATATTCTAATAATGCGCAAGCCATCCTATTGAACATTTTTAGGAAATATTTTCTCTTAATCCCAGGAATGGGATTTTGTCCCCCTCTCCAAAAAAAATTCATAGAATCGAAAATCTTATGATTTTTCAAATATTCCAAATCAAAAAAAATCTCAATAACTTCAATTCCACCCTTCCCTTTAATAAACCCTTACCATCAGCGAGGAAAACTCTTATCGTTTTTGCGGTTGTAGTTGAACCTTATAATGACTTTTATGAGAATATAGAGAAACAGAGCATAGATTGGTCTATTTGGCAAATCTTATCGGAAGATCCATTTTTTAAATCCGTAATAGTACGTACAGCTCTTTTGAAATACAATTACGATTTTTTACTTAGTCATGCTATATATTATGACTATTTTAAAAAAAAGGATTATGATAATATATGTTTTGATCGTCGTTACCCTAGATTAACCGATGGTGCTCTATATCATAATGATTATGGCGTTCAATATCATAATGCAGAGAACGGCTATCTTGACTATCATTTTCGTACTTTTCGAAAACCCGAATATAGGCAAAACAATGTTGCGCCTTTTTGGATATTGATAAAGACACATCCTATTTTACTTAAAGGATTTCTAGTTTTCAGATTCAAAAAAACATATCATTATATTAATGAGAATACTTACTCCTATGATAACGAAATCAACTTGTATTCTCACAAAGTCAAAAAAATTTTTCCTATTGCTAAGAAAGCTTGGAAATATTATTTCTATGAAAATAACCCATCGACTGATAAAATAACTAATAACAAGAAAACTCCTTCTGAGAATTCAGAGAATATCAATTCAGTAAACTTGCCGAGTGACAATAATGCAAGTTTAGAAGATAATGCATCCCAAAAAAATACATCCTTAATTAAATACCAAAACCCAAAACCAGAGGATGTATTTAAACCATACGGTCATTTATGGACTTATTGTCCAAATTGTGTGAGATCCATTTACAAGCAATATGCACAAAAAAACAAATATATTTGTAAACATTGTGAATTTCATTTACTAATGGAGAGCTCCGACCGAATCGAATCTTTGATTGATTTGGGCACTTGGGATCCTACGGATGAGACCTTGGTTTCTATTGACCCCCATGATAAGATTCTTAGAAAAGAAATAAAAGAAAAAGATGTGAAACCTTTTTTTGATAGACTATTATTCTTAGATAATGAAGATTACTTAGAGCAAAAAAATTTGGACCTTTCTCCTATAAACGAAGAATTACTCAAGTATTTAGGACTTGAAGAGTGTACAAGTGATGAAATCCTAGAAACCGTCTTTGAGATAAGAAACAATTTAAGAATCATAGCTGGAATTCCAGACATTACATCTGATGAAATAATAGAAAAACTAAAGAAACAATTACGAATACACAAAAAAACACTTGAAGACCTCATCAATTCTCTTCCCTCAGATCCAGAAGATCTAGATCCAGAGGGCCTAGATACAGAGGGCCCAGATACAGAGAAATCAACTGTAGAGCAAACTTATACAGATATAGACCAATTCACAAATACAGACCAATCCACTGAAGATATAGACCAATTCACAAATACAGACCAATCCACTGAAGAGCAATCTATTGCAAAGAAATATACGATAAAGGAATTAGCGGAACTCTTTCTTATAGAAGAAATAGAAACAAAAGCAGAAATAGAAGAAAAAGAAAAAAACCTTGCTTCTGCTGATAATAAAGATGCTAATCAAAATTCAGAAAATTCAACAGAATCAGAAGATTCAGAAAATTCAACAGAATCAGAAGATTCAGAAAATTCAACAGAATCAAAAGATTCAGAAAATTCAACAGAATCAAAAGATTCCGAAAAATTCAAAGAATCAGAAGATTCAGAAAAATTCAAAGAATCAGAAGATTCAGAAAATTCAACAGAATCAGAAGATTCAGAAAATTCAACAGAATCAGAAGATTCAGAAAATTCAACAGAATCAAAAGAAGATATACCTTACATGGATAAAGTCGATTTCTATCAAAAAAAAACAGGTTTGACTGACGCTGTTCAAACAGGAATAGGTCAACTCGACGGTATCCCTGTAGCACTTGCGGTTATGGATTTTCAATTTATTGGAGGAAGTATGGGATCGGTAGTAGGTGAAAAAATAACCCGTCTAATTGAATATGCTACGAATAAATGCTTGCCTCTCATCATTTCCTGTGCTTCTGGAGGAGCTCGTATGCAAGAAGGAACTTTCAGCTTAATGCAGATGGCTAAAATTTCTTCGGCTTTATTGGATTATCAAGTAAATCAAAATTTACTTTTAGTGTCACTTCTGACATCGCCTACAACAGGTGGTGTCACAGCCAGTTTTGGAATGCTTGGCGATATAGTTATTGGCGAACCAGATGCATATATTGCATTTACAGGTGCAAGAGTGATTGAAGAAGTAATGAAAATCATTTTACCTGAAGGTGTACAGGAAGCTGAATACTTATTTGAAAAAGGCTCATTGGATTTAATTGTACCGCGTAATCTTTTAAAAGGTGTTCTTAGTGAATTATTTAAGTTACACGGGTTCTTTCCTTTGAATCAAAACAAAATATTGAATCTCAAAAGTAGATACAAAATCCTGTATAAAGAACTTCCAAGGTTTCAATCCTTGGAAAAAAAAATGAAAAAAAAATCTGATCGAAATTTGTCTATCCAATTCGAATAGATGCAGATGAGAAAAATCGGAGAGTTATGTTACTATTTTGAATAGCAAAAATTTGAGACACTAGAGAAGCAAAAAAGAATATTCTATTCAAGTAATTTCGATATTTTATGCGCATTCAGTCTTTTTGACTGAATTTTTCAGAATTACTATACAATATGTGAGAATCACGATACAATAAAAATTTAAAGAGTTTACACTGACAAGTTTTTGATAATTTGAATGAAATTGGGTTGGGTTTCAAAAAAGATATTTAAATTCCACCCCAACTAAAAAAAAAGGAAAGGATCCTTTTGAATATGAAATGGATATCTCCGTATCTTTTCTTAATTTTGATTTAAAATTAATACTTATGAAAGATAATAAAATATGAAAAAAGCTAAACGAAGAATTAATGCTCCACGCATGAATCGGCGTTTTATGTCTGTACGTTATCGTCGTTTATATAAAACTATAAAACGTAAAATCAAAAAAGGACTTATTCATATTCAAACAAGTTCTCATAATACCATTATAACTGTTACAGATTTGGAGGGTCAGGTAGTTTCTTGGGATTCTGCTGGTACTTCTCGATTCAAAGGTCCAAAAAGAAAAACACCCTATGCTGCCCAAATAGCAACAAAAAATGCTATTTATATGTTAGTGAAACTGGGTATGGAACGAGCAGCAATTATGATAAAAGGTGCCGGTCCCGGAAGAGCTGCAGCATTAAGAACGATTGTTCATAGTGGTGTAAAAGTAAGTTTCATACGTGATGTAACACCTATCCCACATAATGGATGCCGGCCTCCTAAAAGAAGACGTGTTTAAAATGATTATTAATGGCAAAATAAGCTCCGGTGTATAGAGAGGACCTCACCGTTCGAGGGGTAACCATAGAAACGATGGAACCCACTATTTTGTTGTTGAATATAGAATTCTTTATCTTTATTTATAGGTCAAATAACGGAAAAGCAAGAATCGTGGTTGGGAAGGTTATAGTAGCAAAAGCTATTGGACTCGATATCTAATATATCGGAGTAATCCATTTACTATTAATTGACCCTAGGCGGAGGGAGAATCAATATAGAAAAACAGAGTCAAGTTTGATTTGATTGGCAAAAAATATATTGTATGAACACTCAAATGAGTAATACAGTCGTACTGTATGCGTTTCTAATGTTTTTAATCGAAAATAAAGATTTCCTGAATCTCAGTAAAACCAAGTCAAGCAACCTGATTTATTTATCTTTTGATCTAATAGAATGAAAAAATTGAATTCGTCCTATTCGTTTAGGTCTGTTTGATTTATTGTACAGTCGTACTGTATGCGTTTCTAATGTTTTTAATCGAAAATAAAGATTTCCTGAATCTCAGTAAAACCAAGTCAAGCAACCTGATTTATTTATCTTTTGATCTAATAGAATGAAAAAATTGAATTCGTCCTATTCGTTTAGGTCTGTTTGATTTATTGTACAGTCGTACTGTATGCGTTTCTAATGTTTTTAATCGAAAATAAAGATTTCCTGAATCTCAGTAAAACCAAGTCAAGCAACCTGATTTATTTATCTTTTGATCTAATAGAATGAAAAAATTGAATTCGTCCTATTCGTTTAGGTCTGTTTGATTTATTGTACAGTCGTACTGTATGCGTTTCTAATGTTTTTAATCGAAAATAAAGATTTCCTGAATCTCAGTAAAACCAAGTCAAGCAACCTGATTTATTTATCTTTTGATCTAATAGAATGAAAAAATTGAATTCGTCCTATTCGTTTAGGTCTGTTTGATTTATTGTTTTGTATTTCTTATTCTCGGAATTCTTTGATTAAGACCGATCTTTTCGTAGGTTCAATTCCTACTGGATGCATGCTAATGGGAACGTTCAATAAGTCTATCGGAATTGGCTCTCTATCAATGGGATCTCATCCTCCATCCATAACGAATTGGTATGGTATATTCATACCATAACATAAGAAGAGTAAGAACTCAAATCCTGATCGATGCTGGAACTCATGGGGAAGAAATTGGAGTTATGGTATTATCATACCGCTTCTATCGGGTTATTCTATTCCACCTCTTTTTATTTCATTTTATATTAAGAAAAGGAGATAATATGGTTTTCAAAAAATCAATTCGAAAAGATATAAGAGAATCCGCTCAAAAAATACAGTGGAAGTGTATTGAATCACGTATAGAAAGTAAGTGCTTGCATTATGGTCGTTTCATAATATCCTCGCTTAATAGAGGTCAAGCTGATATCATTGGTATTGCCATGCGAAGAGTTCTACTTGAAGAAATAAAAGCACCACATTTCACACGTTTGCTTTTTAAGAACGTGAGGATAGCTCATGAATATGGTCGGATAGTAGGTATCGATGAAGATATCCAGGAAATCGTGTCAAATTTACAAAAAATTGTATTGAGGGGTTTTGCTACTAAAATTCTCAAAGCATCCATTTGTGTGAGGAGTGGTCCTACTCCTATTTTTGTAACTGCTAAAGATATCAACCTACCGCCTTCTGTACAAATAGTGGATGAAGACCAACATCTGTTTACTATAAGAGACAAGCCGATGGATTTCTCAATGGAATTACGAATCGAGAGAGGATGTCGAAAATCTCGTAGGAGAAACACAACTCCCCAGGATGGGAGGTATCCTATAGATATAGATAGTGTACTCATGCCTGTCCGAAATGTGAATTATACAATTCATAGTTTTGGAGATGAAAATGGAAACGAAGACATACTTTTTTTGGAAATATGGACGAATGGAAGTTTGACTCCTAGAGAAGCACTTCGTGAAGCTTCTATGACTTTGATTGGATTATTTATTAGTCCTTTTCTACATTCAGAAGCCGAGGGTATTCATTTGAAAGAAAAAAAAAACACGTGTACTTCGTCCCCTTTCACCTTGGAAAGTGAAACATCTGAATTAGAGCTACCGGAAATAGTCAAAAAGTACAAAAAAGACATAAAGAAACAAATAAAAGAATTAAACGAATTGAAAAAAAAGAAAAAGGAAACGGTAGTCCCATGGGATCATGTTTTTATTGACCAAGCAGCATTATCATCCAGAACCTATAAGTGTCTTAAAAAGGCCAATATAAATACGGTATTGGACATTTTGGAAGAGTTTTCTTCGAATTGTCCTAACATAAGGAATTTTGGTATAGAAGAAATGTCAGAAACAGCTCTTAAGGTAATGACGCTAACTGACATTCTTATAAGCTGGTATCGAGAATTACCTAATAAATAAAAAAAGTTCTTATTTGGAATCCATTGAAAACCTTTCTCTTCTTTTTCTAATGTAAAAAACCATTGGAAAAAGAAGAAATCTTTTCATCTTTGACACAAAGCTTATTTTTTTTTTTGCGGAATGGATCATAATAAAAATAATGGATGTCAGGAATAATTACTTTGAAGTAACCATTCCTGACATATCTACATCATAATACTTCACGAATCCATTTAAAAAAGACCTAAAGTTAAGGACTTATCAATAGGCAATGTGGCTCCAATACCTAACCAAAGCGCGACTATGGTACCGATTAAAAAAACCGTTGTAGCTACTGGGCGGCGAAATGGATTTTGGAATTTATTGACATTCTCCAAAAAAGGTACTGTCAGTAATCCCAATGGTACTGAAACCATTAAAAGAACGCCCAATAACTTATTGGGTACTGTACGAAGTATTTGAAACACGGGGAAGAAGTACCATTCAGGTAAGATTTCCAAAGGAGTTGCAAAAGGGTCCGCCGGTTCACCAATCATGGATGGTTCTAAAACCGCTAAACCTACGTTACATGCAATAGTACCTAGAATTACTACAGGAAAAATATATAAAAGATCGTTGGGCCATGCGGGTTCCCCATAATAATTATGCCCCATCCCTTTAGCTAATTTTGCTCTTAACACAGGATCATTCAAGTCAGGTTTTTTTGTTATTAGGATAGGTGAATTTTTGTGTATAGATCCATCCCCCGAAGGAACCGGACATGATAATTTTTCATCATCCGGCTCGAGCAAGAATCAAAAGAATCAAACCAATATCAAATGTCTAATTAATATATTAATGTATATAAGACTCCATGATAAGAGTTTATATGATTCCATTTTCAAAAGTTACAATTTCAACCAGGGACTGCAACAAATTCGAATTTTTTTTCGAAGGAAATGCTCACTGTCCAAGTAGGCTTACAAAATTGATCATGATCAAGCGCTTTTTGGATTGTCTCATGCCTCTTGATGGGTTTTTCTCGATAAAATATCTTGATTTTTTCCATACAAAGTATTTACTTGTTACTAAAAAAATCTAACCTATATTCTTCCTTAGATCCCTTCTTTCACTCCGATAGTATCATAGATAGGAATCAATGCAAAGGAAATGAATGCATTTCTATACTAAAATAATGAAGTGGAGTAGATGAAATTCGGAAAGTGGAATAGAAAGAAATTTGAATCATGCCACATCATTTCATTTTATTCTACAGATCTTACAGAGCCTTTTTATGGATGACATTATTCAGGTATGATCATAGAGAATATTCTCGTTAAGTGAACCGGCCTATCCTTTCCTACATAAATAAAGGAAAGGGTTACGTAGGTCTTGGCTGGATCCGGAGACACCTTTGGTTGTGATTTACAACGTGGCGGAGAAAATCATATCATGTATCCGCATGGCTAAATCAATAGTTCAAGTCACACACTCCCATAATCCATCCTTTCTTTGCAAGATTCACTTCAACTAGTCGTATTAACTACGGAATCCAAGACAAGACTCTATGGTTGAAGAGAAGTATCTAAATAACATGTGTGATTTTTTTTTCAAAAAAAACCATATTTATAGCAATGAAATCCTTTTGCTCTCCCCAATAGGATATAGGATCAATTCAAAATATCAATGTTATGTTTTCTTTATAAAGGACCTGAAATACCTTGCTTACGTATCATTAAAAAGTGCATCAACATAAATACAGCAGTAAGAAGAGGCAACACAAAAGTATGTAAACTGTAAAAACGAGTCAAGGTGGATTGGCCGACACTAGCACTTCCACGTAATAACTCCACTAAAGGTGATCCTATTACTGGGATGGCTTCAGGTACACCCGTTACGATTTTAACTGCCCAATAACCAATTTGGTCCCAAGGTAAGGAATAACCGGTTACACCAAAAGATGCTGTTAATACAGCCAAAACCACACCTGTAACCCAAGTTAAT
>JAMQYH010001206.1:0-26990 GCA_027562975.1 Rhynchospora breviuscula
AGAACTCTGTCTTTTGACAAACGGTCTCGGTTTGCGAAGAAAGGAAAGAGCGATCTGGTTCCTTTCAGACTTCTGTTCCATCCCTACCAGTCCTTCTTTTCTCATCGGTTTGTCTTTCGTGGTTGAGTTTTTGCTTAATCTGAGACTTCCCCAGTGGGAGTTGCTTGGTCCAGTAGAATTCTGGTTGGAGGCAGAGTGAGGGGCGTCAAGAATATATAGAGAAATATGAGATGTTTTTACGTGGAGTAGGATGTGATGCTGGAAAATGACAATATCGAAGCCTTAGTATGAGAATTTGGTAAAAACAGATTCAATCCAGCCGAGGGCTCCCTTCCCTTTTTTTTGCTTTAGAGTTGACCTCCTTTCGGGCGACTTGCTTAGGAATAGCCCCTAAGATATTCGGTAAGGAGATAGTAGGCGGGGAAAAAGAATGGAACTGTGCTGTACTTGACCGAACTATTAGCCAAGTCAATCGAGAGTCAATCTTCTTATAGTCTCTACAAAGCAAATAGGCAAAAAGAAGAAAGCTAGACACTATAGGCTAACTAACATACTATAAGTAAGAGCTAAACTCTACTGGTACTCCAGAGCCTCACAATTAAGAAAACCGCCGGTAAAGTCGAAAATCAAGATCCGGTAAGATCAGATTCAATGGTTTTGAAGTAAGTTGACTACTTTGCATTTCATCATAATTCTTTCTTTATAATAGGATAAACTAATATGCTCTATAATAGATCTATTATTGTTGTTATCTCTCTTAGAGTATTGTTGTTTTATGGCAGGAGCAAGAGTTTATTGAGGGGTGAGAAGGCTAGCTGCTGACTTGATACTTTGTATAAGTAGTGGACACTAGGCTGTATATCTTGCCCCACTCTTTAGTCTCACTCTCACTTTCCTATTTGGTGCATTTGATTTATTGCAAAGCCGAGTGAGTGAGTCTAATTTGCCTTTGGCTTGGCTTTATTAGTGCTTCTGGGTGATCTTATTGCACTAGGTTTGGTTCTAAAAGCAGGTGTACCACTATCTCCTCTTCTGTGCAAAAGTTCAATATAGGAACCAGGAAAATTCACGGATTCTTTAGAACCTTGGCAAAAAAGGGCGATGACTTGTGGCTAGGGCTGAAATAGAAGCACTCGCTCCTCCCAGGAAGCTTTTCTTATTAATGCTTTGCTTCAAACTTGTTCTCCGTTCACATAGACCAACGACGCTGATTTTCAGAATGGCCCTGTTTTCGTGCCAATCACGAAAGTGCACAGACATGAAATTCGAAAAATGAGCATATGGATCTCTTTTCTTCGTCTGCGCCCACACTGCCATTCCTCTGACACAGAGACCTTCTTTGCAATGTATCAGTCAAGTGCAACTGAACAATTAGACTATACCCGAAAGTTTAGGGCTTGTTTACACTACGCATTCTTCTATACTTTCTTATCGATTTGCAACACAACTGTCTACACAACTTCATACACGTATTGCTCCCTTACTCACTTCAGCTTTCGCGCTAGGCAATCCAGCAAGTAGTAGTGGCGCTTTCTTTGCAGCTTATTATTAAGGAAAGCACTGATCCGAGACTGATCTTAAGGTAAATGCAGAAAAAGGGGGCTTCTAGCACATATTCTTTTTTTTCAGAATGCAAATGATTTACCCTAAAAAACAACTTGAAAGACTACTTTCCAGCAGATTGCTTTCTCCAATATTATTTGATTCTTCATTATCTTGTACGCATTCTTTGATTCAACGAATAACCGTTGCTTTCTATAACCAAGCGGCCGGCATTCTGTTCGTATTCCTTTTCTTCTTTGCCAGGAATCAAAGAAGCCGATATCACTTGCAACGCGCCCTTTCTTTTTCCTGCGCTAAAGCACTATTGCGCGTTCTTATTCTAGCGGGTAAAGAATCAAAGCACAGAAACAAAAGCAAAGAAAGAATTGAGTCACTACTTGAGCGAGCCTATATTCTCTTATTTTTATGCAAAGAAGCAAGGTCAACAACAACTACTCGATGATAAACGACAAACTACACGCTGGCAATAAGGCGCTGCCGGCTTGATAGCGGCGTTGATACTTGTACGAAAGCATCGTTTTGTACAAAGATTGCTGCCACGACATAGAACCGGACACCCACGATAAACGAAGCCAACCCACAAGCATGACAACTCCACTATTTGCCACCCTGAACAGAGAGCGAGAGACAAGAACGACCCCCGACACCTAGCACAGACAGATTACCTCATTGAAAACTGAGTTTACACTCACTCGGACTACCCATAGAGGCAGAACTCGCATTCAAGCCGGGCCTGGGTATAACAGCGGGGTTATGGACACCGACGTATGAGATCGCGGCTCTCAAGGGAAACGTGTGCGCTGATGTAAGGCAATAGAGGCAGTGGGAAGAAGATAGAAAAGAATAAGTAAGAGTTTTGTTCGCAGGTTTTTGATATGAACAGTTTCTTTGAAATCTTGCTAAAAGCCTATAAGCACTTCAATCTAGATTTCCCTGCTTTCCATCCTGGATTATTTGAGAACGTTTTTATTAAAGTGAGTCTGTTATGGTGTCACCTAGACAGCGGCGAGTTAAGCTGTTGAGTTGCTAGTAGATGGTACTCTACTCTAGTAAGACCTCCCATCATGCTAGACGACTAGGTATAGCGATGAGATGAGAGCGGATTCCTCGTAATCAGAGCACCATTCTTTCAAAACTAGGTCCATATTCTAAATGAAAATCCAACTTGGTGCAAAATGCGCTCGAATGAGGGCCGTGGCCTATTCTATTACTATGTTATGGGGGCATTATTTAGTCTTAAGGAGGATTTGATACTCAACTAGAAAGAGGAGCTCGGGGAAAGCATTGGCTAGAGAGTAGCACCAGAAAGATAGGCGTATAGGTGCAAGTTAGTAGTAGGAAGTAGGTATCAAAATAATAGCTTATATCAAAAAAAAGTTGATTATACTTTGAAAAGATAAGCAACTAGGTAAGTGGATTGAAGGCCAGCAATGCAGCACAGAGATAGGTATTGGGGAATGTAAAGGAAGAGCTAAAGAGAGCTAGAGGCAGCTAGACCTGCCAGAAAAGGGCCTTTCCTCCTCACATAAGTAACGTAATTATTCAGTTCAGAGTTAGTCAAGAAGGTAGCAGCAGCCCTGGAAAGAAAGATGAGCAAGAGTAGTTTATACGCAGATTCTTGCCATTTCTCCTGACCTTTATTCAATCCTAGCATAAAGATGTCACCATAGTAAGGAGCAACAAGCTTTTAAGAAAGAGACAGACTAGTCTAAATGCAAGAATCAAATAACTCTTGACTTCTGATACGAGGTAAAAGCACATATCAACCTTAATTAAGTAGTCTGGCAGGTCTAAGTAGAAACTCTTGTTCAGCTAAGCACACCACCAATCTTCAGATTCATTTTTATTACACATGCTTTTCACAGCAGATCCGTTAATAATCTTGACACTCTTGGCATTCTTTACTTATTACTCAGCTGTACGTAATTTAGAGCTGACTTGAAACCTACCAATAAGAGTACTCAAGTAGAATGTACCAATCTAGTTTAGTATGCCAGGAATAGTAAGATAGGGGTATCTGGTAGCCGGGACTAGCACCTACCTGTATAGCAAAGTAAAGGTTGATAAGTATGCATTTTGGAGTCAGAAATATGTCTCTGGATTGGGAAAGGAAGGGCGGCTTATCGCAACGGCTTGATAGGCAAGAATAAGCAAGGGATGTCACTACTTGTCTTCTTCTTTGATTCTTGAAGGCAATATGTGGTCGTAGATAGAAGTCTTTTTCTTTGATTGCTGAAATTCGTTGCCATTGGTAGGTGAGGACGGGATCCGGTAGAACCTGTTCTGGTGAAATTTGGTATTTCACCTGGTCGGCCATATAGTAAGTAGTAAGAAGATACGGAACACCCTTTTTTGGATTGCCTAAAAGTAAGTGATTGCTTAGGGACTACAAACGAAATCAAAAGAATAAGTTTGTGTGGTTACCTATGAGTTGACTATTTCTATCCGTTGCTTCTTTGCTTGTTAACTTCGTAACAGTTTCGTTCTTTCCTTGTTCTTTGACTCAGATTTGTCTCCTTGCGGGTGGGATGTGATGATTTTCCCAGCCTAGCTTGTCTCTTCAAAAGTGCAAATCCATTTCAATATTGTTTGGTTCACTCATGGAAAACTTTTTATTGCAGTAATATGAAAGGCGCTTTTTTTCTCACAAAACATAGTCAATGGGGTCACCTTTAGTTGCTCCTATCTCACTTATCAGTTAGTACTTTCTTTCATCCAAGTTAGTTCACTTTCAGCAGTTGCCTTGCTTATGCTCAGTATTTGACTTTGCACTTTATCTGTAATGACTGCTTCTTTTTTTCTAAGAGATCCAGCCCAAGGTTACCCATCCGCCATGGACTTTGCTATCAATTTGCGAATTCAATGCAAGATGAACATAACTCAATCTAGAAATAGGTAAAGGAAGGCGTATCACAGGGGTATTTTTTTTCTATTCACTTCCGCGGGGTTAGAAATTGAAAACATGAACACAACGGAAATCGTCGAATTTCGTATAGAAAGAAAAGGAACCACTTCTATTCTCTTTTCTTAGGTATATGCAGAATTGCTTTTTTGTCCCTTTCGTCCAGTGGTTAGGACATCGTCTTTTCATGTCGAAGACACGGGTTCGATTCCCGTAAGGGATAGGTACTTATTCCTGACGGTCTGATTGCTGAGTTCACGCTGTCTATCTGTCTTTTCGTTACTTGGTCACCTCCGTGTCGGTTTTCGGTGGTAACCCCAGTGGTGTTTCGATTGTTTAATCCGTGTGGAACAATGTACAGTATTGGCTGTAGTGAAATGAAAGTAGTAGGAATAAAAGCTTTTCACAATGACAAGAGAGTTCCCACTTTTTCTTTCCAAATCGTTGTATCGTCCTTTGTCGGCGAATTTTCCTATCGAAGACATAAACAAATTCCAATCTCAGATGAATAAGTTGTTTAGTATGAGCGATCTTGGGTTACTCAGCTACTACTTGGGAATTGAAGTTTGTCAGAGCTCTCAAAGTATTACACTCACTCACCCAGTCCACATATGCAACAAAATTGTTAGAGAAAAGTGGCATGAAGGATTGCAACCCAACACAAATTCCAATGGAACCTCGCCTGAAGTTGAGCAAGGAAAGCACAAATCCTCGTGTAGATAAAACTCTATACCGAAGTTTAGTCGGCAGTTTGAGATACCTACTACACACACGCCCGGATTTAGCATTTTCAGTCGGCATGGTGAGTAGATACATGGAGAAGCCCACGACAGAGCACATGGCTGCAGTGAAGCACATATTGCGGTATGTGAAAGGAACTCTGAATTTCGGCTGCGTCTATGAGAAGAAGAAAGGAAGCTTGGTGCTGACTGGTTTTTCTGATAGTGATCTAGCCGGTGATATAGATGACCGGAAGAGCACTTCAGGTATACTGTTTTTCCTCGGATCAAATCCCATAAGCTGGTGCTCACAAAAACAGAAAGTAGTTGCATTATCTTCCTGTGAAGCGGCGGAATATATTGCTGCAAGTGCTGCAGCATGTCAAGGAGTGTGGCTGGCACGATTGATAGCTGATATATTCAAGACAGAGGTTAAGAAAGTAATCCTGAAGATTGAGAATCAATCAGCAATAGCATTGAGCCAAAATCCAGTCCACCATGAGAGAAGTAAACACATTGATACCAGATTCCATTTCATTAGAGATTGTGTTGAATCAGGGATGATTGAGGTGAAACATGTTTGCACAGAGGAGCGGTCTGCTGATATCCTGACCAAGTCACTTGCAAGATTGAAGTTTCTGGAGATAAGAAAGAAAGTCGGTGTACGGATTGTCAGTGAAGGACAACAAGCTTAAGGAAGAGATTGATGAGTTAATCTAGTTGTCCAAGAATAGTTTCAGTTTTTGTGCGCTATGTAATTTTAGGTGGTTAGGATTTAGTTTCAGTAAAAAAGGGTAGTCCAAAGTTCAGAAAAATAGAAGTATGTCTGTTCTATATTTGGCTTGTATTGTTTTGATATAATAAAGAAATCAGAAAAAGGATGCACGGTTGTAGCATCACAAAAGAAATTGATATTCTCTCTTTTCTGAATTTTCTGTGCGTTCTGGTAATTTGCTGAGAAAACCAACAATTGGTATCAGAGAGTTCAGTGGATGGATGCTTTAAGAACATAGAAATTTTCACATATGTAGCATACAGTTGAAGCCATGAGACTTCCTACCAATATCACCAGTAAGAGCAACTATATGGAATAGTGGGTGGGGGGAGATAAAAGACACAAATAGTGAATCTATGATATAAAAAAACGCCGATAGTCAGGGTAGTGGTACGTACGTCCCATGGAAAAGGAGAAGAGCGAGCTGCTAGTCAAAGAAGAATGTATGTGGAAGCAGCGATCAAGAGTTCAGTGGCGAGGGCGATAAGAAAACAAAGCGCTGGCTTGAAGTAATCAAATAAGTAGATGTTTAGCTTCTAGAAAAATCTTGCTCTACTGTGCTTCGTGGAAGAGAGAACGAATATGAGGGATGCAGCTGAAAAAATTGATGCAATTAGATTCGAAATTCGTACTTGGATAGAGGAGTGATTTAAGGTGCCTTATCAACCATTTGTCTATCAACAACTTGTCTTCAAATGGGTGGATTCCTCCAGTTGTTCATTGCCCATCCAGATCTGAGTTTGTTAAGCCGCAATAGTACGTACCAGGACGTGACAGAAGACACAAAGCCCCACATGACAAAAGCACCATACTCAGCGAATAGATAGAAAGAAGAAAGAATCTCCATAATTCTGCTTGTTTTTGCATTAGATGGATAAGGTAAGGTAAGCTTTCCCTTGGATTTCTATTAGATTACAATATACGGTATATGAAAACCTGTCAAATCGGCACAGCTGAGGCAAGCAAGAAGACTCTAATCACCGGGATCGGAGGAAGTCACTTTCACTTTCAGACTTCCCTTTTTTCCAATATGGGCCGTGTCATTCTCGAAGTATGGCCCAAGAGTGTTAAAGAAGGTTGAACTCTGATTGATCAGAGCTTTTCCACCATTTCCTCCAAGCAGTCCTAGGCCTGTCTATCCAGATTTCTTATGCGGTGCATATCTAGGCAGAAGTGGTACCATGATAACCTTAGAGATATTACTTGGTAAGAAGTCACTTTGGTGAACTAGAAGATAGAAAGAGTAAGGTAAGTTTAGTTAGTATCACTTGCTTACCCAAGCAATCGTATTTCCTTCGGTTCACCTAGAAAAAATTCCAGGTTAACCTCAGGGTGCGTGCAAAGTCAAAGTGAACTCACAGCTAGCCAAGGTAAAGAAATAGGAAAAGCTTCTAGATAGACTTAGGTCAAAGAATAAATAGATCGGGTTTCAGCAGTTTAGGTGTAGATTGATCCAGTGAAAGCTACTGCTACTTACTTACTGCGGGGTAAACTTCAGTTCACAGGAATACTTTGAAACCAGAGAACCACAGGAATACTTTGAAATTGCACCAGCGCACGCGCCTACTAGGTCGACTACTCAAGTAATAGGTCGAAGCAAGATGATAGGCTTTAACAGATAGCCGAGAAGTGAGATACGCTAGCTAAGGTTGAAATTTGACTTTCTTTTGGAGTACGGATTCCTTCCGCATTCTCCTGAAATAGCAATCGCGTTGGCCTTTGCGTTGCCTGCGCTAAGGTAAGCTCTCCTCCAGAAAGTTCCAGTCCTTCTCCAGATGAGTCAATAGGGTCAAAATCCAATAGGCTAGCCAATAAGGTAGTAAGAACGGCCGAGAGATACTATCTATATAGATTTTGTCCAGTTTTTCCTACTGAGGTGAGGAAAACAAAGAAAACCAAGAACCCTGAGAGAGGCATAATTTGGTGGTTTGTGAAAGAGTAACTCAAAAGGGGGGGTACAGGGAGAATGAGAGTTGGGTAACCGGTTGATTATGTGAAAAACACTATATAAAGTGTAATCCCAGTAGAGTGGGCCGACTCTGCGGTAGCAAGGGAAGGAAGAGCTGTCAAAGCTTGAACTTCTAACGATCAAACTTATTGCTCAAATAGGGCCTACGTATTAGACAGGCTACTTTCCTCTTGTCCCGGCCTCTAGAAAGAAAAGATTATGGTAGAGCTTGCAGGAGTAATGTAAGGCAGACCTCTCTCAGATAAAGTACGATTCAAATAGGATTGACCTACCAACTCATACAAGTGAATACAAGAGGGGATTTCTTTATAGGCACATAGCTCGATACTTACTTAGACCAGAGATCGATAGACTCTTTTCTGATTCCCTTTGCTTATTCGCCAAGTCAAGATAGAATTTCCTTGCAGAATATACGCTCTTTTAGACCGACCTTAGCCGGCAGTAGGAATGCTCCCCCAAGGCTTTGCACCTTGCCATGCATAAAGCTGACCTCCTCGGCTTATCTAGTATTCCTTGAATCGGTAGCATCCAAGAGAAAAGTTCGAAATCTCAGAAATCCAGTAGTAGGTAGATAGTATTTGAGTAGGAAGTTTTATGCTATAAGAGTACTCCAGCCTTTGGTTCCCACGTATTCAAGTTTCATTTTTCAATAAAAGAAATATGTCATCTGTCGAAGTGTTGATCAAGCTCACTAAGTCACCAGAGAGTATTGGTACCGGTACTAAGTTAGAAATCATCTAATTATGATTTCAAGTAATAAGAGTAGAGCTGCTACCTAACAAGACTCCTGAGAAAAGGACGGAACAAGGTCAAAGTACCTTTCGAAAGCTACATCACTTAGCATAGTTAACAGAATCAAAAAACTAATCTGCCTCACTACCTACCTATACATGACTGCAGGACATCAAAAAAGAATTCCACTGCAGGGGATGAGGTAGAAATTCTAGCATCACATAAGGAGACATCTTAAGGAAGAAGAAAGACATATTACATACATAATAAGACTATTATGTTAATAAAAAAAAGTTGCCAGTAGACGAGAGGTATATGCAAAAGAGACCTTTTTAGCCCAAATAATAAGGACCTGTTTCCTAATGGTATTATTACATCGCATCCTAATCAATCCAAGGTAAAGAAGAAGAAAGAAACTTACTTCAAATAAAGACTGAAGAAAAAAAGAAGAAAGAAATTCTTCAGCTTGAATTTCCCTTTGTTACAGGCCAAGCAGAATCTAATATATAGGAAAGCGAAATAGAGCTAGCCAGTGGAAATCAAGCCATAATTCAAGGCACCTCTCTTCTATTTAGTATTAGGTTTTTTCCCCAGGCTTACTAAAGCAGGTATAGTGGTACAGGACATCACCCGGGGAAGGACGAACTTTGATTTTCCTTTTATCGGTGTTTGATTTCTCATATTTTCTCTTTTCGATGGAGGCACAACAACAATCATTTATTTCCCCGCACCACTTCATATGACTTTCTTTAGACCTCGCCGGTTTCACAGCTTTAGGACCACTTCGGTTTCGCTGCCCTAATAGTTTACTCTTAATGCAGGAAACTTTCATTACTTTTCTCGTACTTTCTTTTCAAAGAAATCGGAAGTATTATCTACTGCTGTGTAGTGGGGAGTTGAACTTCCATGTTACGAGCAATGATCATAACTAAAGCCTAATCAAAGGGTTGAAAAAAGGAATTTCATAACATAACCACCAGGGGAATCAATGACTTCAAGAAAGCCTCCACCCAACGAGCAAGATTCAAATAACAAGTAAGCATATGAGCACTATTTGGTTTCAACTAGTTAAGCAAGTGATAAACCAGATGAAAAGGAATAAATGCGCCGCACTTGAAAGTAGTAAATCCTACGAGGAAACTGCGGCTTACTTAACGAATTAATGTGCTCTTCTTCAGCCGTTGAGCGCTCTGAAGCATATATATGACCTAAAAGCTGGTTGATTTCCGAATTATTATACACTTGATTAAGCTCCATTTCATCGGGCACATAAAGCCTGATTCAATGATATGGAGGTTGGCTGGCCCAATAGAAATCTATAAGTCTTGGCCAGAGAGTAGGCTAGGCTTTTCGTTCTACACATTATACGTTACTCACTGGGTAATAGAGTGGTCTACTTCAGCCTCAAGTAATTGATATAGTGACATAGTTCAAGCTAAAGAAAGATAAACACTAAGAGTCACTCCTCCCGGAAAGTAGGCATCTATTGAGTAAGAAGCTGAAATTCTGCCTTTATAAGCAAGTGATTAAGCGAGCATTGTAAGATTATTGACCATCCACTAAAGCGAGCACTGAAGCAGATGACCGGACCACCATACACTGACTGCAGATCATACTATTCAATGAAAATACGATAACTATATATGAAAACATATGGAACTGGACAAACGAGAGTTTCGGTCTACGATACAGAGCAATGCCTTTCTTTCCTATCTAGGAGATTTCTCGATCGGGAACTTGTTGTTGACGAAGATCAAGAGAAATGAATGTCTGTCTATCTACGAGAAAGCTCGATCTGGTAGAACTTTTTTCATTTATGATGAGTAGAATAACACGCACGGGGGGAGGGAGTGATTTTCCTTTATCTTCAGAGTGAACTGGAACATCTAAAGTGGGTCAAGTTTCTTTCCCACACAAGGGATAAGCAGGAAAGTAGGGTTACCCACTCTTCTTTCACTTGAGTTTTGTGTTGAGCGTTGTAACCTAGCGAATGAATCGTTGAGAACCAGAACTCCAAAAGAAAAGAAAGGGGGTTGATCCGCGCATGAAAGAGTCTAATGAAATGCAACTTCCCCGGCTGCTCAAAAAGCCTGTCCGGATAGAGTGATCGGATTCTTTCATATATGAGGAAATGAAAAAACACACAAAGGGACACCCAAGACGTTGACCAAAAGCAACTTTTTTCACCAACCAATTCCGTACACTTGGAAACAGAAAAACCATGGAAAGAGTGGAGTGGTAAGACTTTTGTTGATATACCGTTCTAGGCTACGAAGCGGATTGCATAGATAGGGTGGTATTTCTTTCATACTTGACTGCTGAGTTTCTAAAAGAATGAATAGAATGCCAACGGAATCTCTCACTCCTGGCAGGAGTAAAGTAAATAAGCGAAGCAGTTATTTCATTTGGTGGGTTTTTTGACCTAATTTTCAGAATTCGTGGGGAACATGTAAATTGCCGACTTCTTGCAAAAGATAAAGCACCTAGGTAGGTGATGCACGCTAGGCTATTGGACTATGGCAAATGGTATGTATGTATTTCCCAACAAAGACGCCGCGATGTCGCTGGGGCCTTCTTTTCGTACTATTATTCTTTTCGTACTAGTTAAGGAATGGGTAAAGAAAATGTATGTAAACCACTCCTTCCTATCTACGGATTGACCTCAATGGCCGGTCAGCTCTCGATTGTCTTTGATGTAAGGCAGCCTTAAAGTAGCAGGGTAGAATGAGTTGGGGAGCAGGGTTCTTGTATAGCGGCGGTAAATTCCTGTAAAGCGGCAGCAATATAATATAGCGGCACTAATTCCCTTATCAGGTAGAACCAATTCCGTAGGGCTGCTGGCTGGGTTCCCCCAAAAAAGCATTAGTAAAATCCTAGAGAAAAAGTTAGTGCACCATTGAAGTAAGTAAATATTAGTAGTAACACAGGCAGCCCGTTGCAAGGAAGGAAAGAGCAAGAGCTAGGGCTAAGTGCTTTAGTTACGGTTGTTGACTCGGAATTGTAAGCCGAAGAAGCAAGTCAAAGAATTGAATCTCACCTATGGCATTTTGGCAGAGGAGAGTGGAATACTTTCACTGACTGATACGGGTCTGGTATTGGAATAACAAAACTTGTTCGACCGGTCAGCACACCACAGGAATGAGCTCTTGTTTTCTGTCTAAGAAAGATGAGAAAGGTTACGTTGTGAAATGAGTTCTCTCCCCAAAACTCTTCTTTCTTGGCCCACAAAAATCCACTTTTCTAGTAAAGAGAATGAGAACAAGCAGGAGAAGTAGAGTATTTAGTACAGATAATATCCTTCCAAAGACCACATCGTTCTTGATCCCAGAAAAGATACCACCATTTTCAGAGAAGAGCAATATGAAATTCAGAAAGATTTAGGACTCCCAGGCCACCATGATTCTTCTTCAGACAGACCGTAGTCCAGTTAACCAAGCTACGCTTAGGAAAGGTAGATTGATTACTGCCCCAAAGAAAGCCTCTTCTGATTTTATCAACCGCACCATTTCATTTAGGCATATGAAAAAAAGAAATAGCAAAAAGAGGTAAAGAAGATAAGACAGAATTGGCAATTTGACTAGAGCGACCCGTATCAAAAATGAAAGGACTGGGGACATCCTGCTGGTAGAAATGATAGTTCATAACTACAAGCCAAGCGTACCAACTGGTATTCCTTCCTTCAAAGCTTGGGTTAAATGGGTGCTCGGTACACCTGTTGCGAATACTCTAGGTAGACTCGTTCCGAAGGTAGGACATAATAGTCTAGGGGTTGTTTGAATAGCTCTTCCGGCTTGCTTTCTATCTTTAGCAGTGGCGTAGTATGGAAATGATACTTTTCAATTGTGGATGTCGAAGTACCTGGGCCATCATCAAATTATTCTTCTGCTTCTTCGGCCAATTTCAGAGGACTTAAGCAGGTTGAATTTGCTCCGTACTTTCTGCCCTTTCCCAAGTTGTGCCTGAGGCACTGCTCTTTCTCCGAAATGTCAAAAAGATTAGCTTGTACATGAAGGATGGACCCAATCAACAGATGCGGCTCGGTGAGGGAAAGCTTTCTGCGTACTTATTAAAGGGGGTGCGTCGATCGGGAGCTCTTTCCCTTAGTAGGCAGGTTCGGCCGAGGCCATCTCATTTCCCCCAACGCAGAAGGGGAAGACGGGGGTGAAGTTTCTTTCTGTAGCAAGGGTCGAAGACATTAGTTTCTTTGAAAGAAGAAGTGACGAAAGAAGAAAGATAGGAGGCTTGAAGAGTTTCTGAAGTTTTCAATGAAGCTGAGTATTGGCATTAGTCACCATCCATAGGTCAGAGTACTAGTTGAAGCCTTTTTTGTTCGTAACATTAGTAGTTACTCACTGGGCGCTAAGCATTGACTAGGAAGTTAAGTTGTTTAAGCTAGGGCAAGTGACAAGGAAGGAGAAGTCTATTGAAACTCATAGGTTAAAGCTTCAAGTAAGTTATCAAATGGCGCCGGAGTAGTCTATTAAGAAATCAAGTCAAGTAGAATAGGCGCGCAGCGTAGTATAGGCCCATGGCATTGAAAGTTGCTTTTGGAACTAGGGATAGGTACATGAATTAGCACTAGGCTAGTCAATGGCACTAGCTAGGGTGTATGGGCGAGCTTAGGTTTAGTAAAATACGACGCCGGTATGAGTAGGCAAGGAAGGTTCGATAGGAGAGGGGGCATTATGGTATAGATCGTTGATTGTCTCCTCACTATCAAAGCATCAAAATGTGTGGCAAATAAGTAGTATTAATCAAGAAGGAGCGGCGCCGTGCCTGGTTTAGAAAATAGTTCCAGTTTTGGTCTAAGCCGGGGTCAGGGGTTGATATAAGACGGACATCTATCCAAAGGGGAACTCTCATTAATTGGAGTTTCTCTCTTACGTCCGCTTTCAGCTAATCCAAGGGTGAAACTCCATACCTGTGAGAACGTACCTTTTTCTCCTACCTACAGGAGGGAGAGGAATTGATCTTTTTAATCAATCCTTTCCGAATCCCTACATTTAGCTCAGCTTACCCCTTCGGGGGGAAGCGCGAGGAGAGATTTCTCTACGAGCGCAGGGGGGACCAGGAACAAGTGAGCGACTGCCGGGAGCGAACGATAACAAGCGACTGGAGAAGCAAAGCTCAAGATCTTCTTAAGCCATAAAGCGAGGGGATATGGATCTCCATAAAGGATACTCCTCCTACTAAACTGAATATATGCTCCTTTGAGGAAAGAAGTAGCTAATCCACCTGATCCATTGAGGTAATCCAACTCATCTTACTTTGCTGTAAGGTACCCTGGAACGAGTCAAAAAGCTGGTGATAGCTCCTATTGTTCTCCCTACTCTAAAAAGAGCTGCAGACAAAGGCCAAGGGCTTATTCGTAAAGGTACGACACAAAAGTCCTCACTTATCCCTGATGGAGTGTGCCTGCTTCGGGGTATTATTATACTGTTGGGTTGATTGAGTGAGAGAATTACCTAAAGTCAAGAGAGTGCGTTAATTTACTTGCTTTAGCATTCCCAGCCAGGAACTAGATTGCATTGAAACACGAATACCTGAATTGGCTTGTGAAACTCAAAACTCAGCTCTTGTTGCAGGCTTCAGTCCAGTTGCTGCAGTTGAAGCAGCTCTGTTTTCTGTTCAGTTCTCAGCTCAGGCAGTGAAGGCTCACTTTTCACACCAGGAAGGCAGGGAAGAGTAAGCGTAAAGGTACGTAGCCTTACAGGCGCTGTTCGAAAAGCATTTCGCATAGCAGGGATGAAGATAGGATGCAGACGATTTTGTTCACATGGAAGGTTTGAAAGGAATTGAATCCAATCATAAGAGGGGGACAAGGAATGAATGATGCCATTAGATATTTACGAATACCTGAGATGGCAAGAGTTGATAGGGATGGTAGGCTTCGTAAGGCCAGTCAAAAAGAAAGCGCGAGACAAGCAAGCGTGCTTCCGGGCTGTGAAAGCAATCTGCTGGAAGCGGTGATGAAGACTGAGACGCATGAAAAAAAAATCACATGCTTAGATCAAAAATAAGATGTAGCACTGAAATCAAAACTGAGATGAAACGCTTTGCAAAATCTGAACAGTTTGCCAGAAATAATCATATAGAAGCGCTTTCATCTAGCTACAATTCAGTCATGTACATCCCAACGGCGCATTGACACTGAATCGAAGCTTGCTTCATTCCTTTCCATTCATGCTTGAAAGTGCTATCCAAGCAAACTGAAATTAACTCCCGGAATGATTGACAGAGCAAATTAGACCTTTTGGCCAAGGCGCTGACCTTTTTATTAGTTTGAATAATCACTTGACTACCACTCAGAAAATTCTCTGAACTGGAAATCGGAGTGAACAGCCTAACTGCGCATACTAATGCTTATTTCAAGCATTTCCATAAACTGGCCAAGACGTGCATTATAATTGCGGCGCACTCCTAACCCCACCTTTCCCTTCCATTGGAAACAGTGAGCACCAAGAGAGCTTGGCCTAGGGTCTGCTTTCTATTCGTTTTGAATACAATGCAGCTATGGGAAAGATAACACAACATGTGAGTTACGACGACTCCTCCTTTTAGGAAAGCAGAACAAGCTTAGCACCGAGTTACTGAGCTACAATTGACTTCTATGGAAGCTACGCCCTACCATCTTCTCTCATAAGGTAAAGATCAGGAATCCAATTGACAGAACAGACGGAATAGCTAACAACTATTGACATCTTTCAATCTATGATATAGAACAATACCCATAGAAAAGCAGAATTGACTGAGCGGGAACGGTAGCTAGCTTTGGACTACCGAACTACCCTATATAGAATATTCTAAGATGCGCATTTATTAGAAGAAGGAGAAAGGGAAAGCTGTTGGCTTATATATATATATATTATTTCAATAATAACCAACAAAAACAGGTAATTCAAACAAAAGCTATCATAAACCACTAATATTTCTAAGCCACATTGACATTTTTCATTAAAAAAAAGAGAAATGTTCCAGAGTTTGACTTCTGTGAAACAAAAAACACTAATTCTTCAAGCTCGCCTTCTTTCTCCTTTAATAGCCAAGCCAAGAGCTTCACCACAAACACCTCACAACCCAATTCCAAAGTAACTAAAGAAGATCAAAAAAGTTTCACCTGTCATGTGAACATTACCATAAGATTTGGAAAAGGGGATTTGATATGGCATTTCAAATAACTTCTTCTGTCTAGGATCAAGCTTCAAAACGGAAACAACGAAATTGGAACAAACGTACCTGTGAGTGGACTATGTTAAATCTCTGTCATTCGAGCTTGTTGCACAGACTGATGGTGGGCTGTCAAGATCGAGTCTAGCAACTTCTCTTTGACACGCGATGACGCAGCAGGAGGATACTGTCAAACCGGAACCACAGCCAACGAACGCTTCTTTCTTCTTCCCACGACTCTTTTCTTTGATCCTAGTACTCGCCAAACTCTCCTCTCACTCCGAACACTAGAAATCATATCTCTTTGTAATGAGAGGAGTCGTTTTCATTTTCATGTTAACTGACTTTGATATCCCCATTGTCAGATTGAACTTTCAAGTTCCTGCCCTCCTTTTGAGGTACTACCGGAACCGTACCAGCAAGGTACGGATCAGCACCCTGAATGAAACCGCTGCGCGCCTTTCTTTTTCTTGATTTTCTTTGGGTTTTCACATATATAGTGTCTTTTTTTTTCATTGGTTTTTCTCTACAATAGTGTGATGCCGTCCGCTAGTCCAAAGCTAGCTATCGGTTCCAGCAAATCTCAAATCCAATGGAATATTGTAGACGGATGTCGGTAGTAAGAAGCGAGCTACTTTTGCTGTGGAAAGGAATGCTTTTTGACTCGGAGTCCTGTACCTTAGCGCTGTGCCCGAGCTATCACAGTCCTTCTATCAACAGAAAAAAAAATTCGATGTACGTAAGGTGAGCTCATTGGGCCGACCAGCTTCTCGAGAAAGGACGAAATCGAGTATATACAAAACGACGTCCGCGATTTTGTAAACTCGGGCCACCACCTCGGCTCGGATTTGGCATTTGCCACCGAGGCAGAGAAGCTCGCCGAACTCAAAAGATTGGCTGAGCAAATTCCACCATGCAAAAGGGCAAAATGTGATTTCTTCGATAGGTGGCAAAGGTGGAAAGATCAAGGCAGGCCGAGGAGCATATAAGGGGAATGAATTCTGAATTTTGAGTGGTATTCTAGTAGTAGCGATGATTGGGGCTATAGTACTGACTATGCATAGGACTACATGAAAAGACGAGGTTTGGTTATTCGAGGTAGACACGCCAGTGACCCTGTACCGGATGATGGGAATAATTCAGCGCAAAATTGGGAATGAAAACGAAATGTCTATCAATGAAATTTCTCATTATTCGGGGTTTCTGGGTCTTTTCGTTGCATTCACTTACAACCAGAAACAACCACCAGCGTTTGGTGCAGCACCTGCATTTTTTGGCATTCTTTCTCCTTTCCTTGGTCTTTTGTTCTGTCATATTCCAAATAACTTATCCAATTACAACGTATTAACCGCTAATGCACCCTTCTTTTATCAAATCTCAGGGACATGGTCTAATCATGAGGGTAGTATTTTATTATGGTGTTGGATCTCAAGTTTGTATGGATTCCTTCTTTGTTTCCGGGGTCGCCCCCAAAGCCATAATGTCTCAAAACTCAGAGGCTATAGAGAAACTTTTCTTTTGTCCTTTGTCTCGAACTTCGTGAAGAACTCCATTCTATCTCTCCAACACAAAAGAGGGGCTGCGCCCCACCAGTTGTACACTTCCTTCGTTCGCTACGCCCTTGTGGATTCATCACTTCGTTCGCGGAGGATGCGCCCTTTTCACGGGACAGCCCTTTTGAATGCGCCGCTCGACCCTTTGAAGAAAATGAGCTGTGCTCTTCTAGGCGCTGGGGACTCCTGTGGTTCGCGAGAAGGAAAAAGGACTAATCTTTTGTTGCATCTGGCACGTTCAGAAAAAGAGAGAGCTTCGTCTATCGATGAAAAGCGGATTGACGGAGCTCTTGGCATTGCTTTGTTTTTCTCTCTTTTCCTATTAGCGAGTTCCGATCCTTTTGTTCGAAATTTCTTCGTTTGTACCGAAGCGCTTGCAGAATTCAATCCAGTTCTACAAGATCCTATATTAGCTATACATCCTCCTTGCATTTATGCCGGAGACGTCGCCAGTGCTATGGGCTTTGGCTTATGTAGATCAAAAATGATGAATGGGATTGTGGCACTCCACTCGCCGCCAATGCGGAAGGATGCCGCCGAAAAGAATGGAACGCTGCTTTGCTCTGCTGGATGCGTCGTATCCCATATAAGAAGCTCTCTCTTGACTCGATCATTCAAACATTTTGGGGGTGGCGCACCTGGTCTATTGTTGCATAGCAATAGAAGCCTGCTCATGCTGCTTCGGCGGCGGTTTTTTGCCTTCTCTTCGCTCTGGGCAGGAGCGCTAATGGACACGGGTAGGGAGCAGGCGAAGCGTGTCCTTCGTAATGGAAAGAAAGAGACCACTACTTCGCCTCTTTGTTGGACCGCCGGCGCGAACACCGTGGTCTCCGGCCAGGACCAGGAAGCAATTCGAATTTGGATCTTGACATGTTGGTTGTTTTTAACCGTAGGCATCTCGCTAGGAAGTTGGTGGGCTTATCATGAATTAGGTTGGGGTGGCTGGTGGTTTTGGGATCCCGTCGAAAATGCGTCTTTTATGCCTTGGGTATTAGCCACAGCTTGTATTCATTCAGTCATTCTACCCCTTCTTCATTCTTGGACCTTGCTTCTGAATATTTTGACTTTTCTATGCTGTGTCTTAGGAACCTTTTCAATACGGTCCGGATTGCTAGCTTCCGTTCATAGTTTTGCTACAGATGATACACGAGGACAATTTTTATGGTGGTTCTTCCTTCTAATTACGGGCATATCTATGATTCTTTTCTACCAGATGAAGCGGCAGGCGTCGGTCCGTAGAACCTATAAAAAGGAGATGCTTGTGGCGCGAAGTACTATTGCGCACTTACGTCACTCGGCTCGCGCGCAACCCTGCCCTCCCGTTATTTTCTGGCAGAATTGAGCTTCTGGCTGGGTTGGTTATTAAGAGCCAGCAATTGGTTGCCGGATTTCGTCCCATCCGTAGCACTTCGGAAGTCACTGTAGCGTGGCTGAATGTAGAGCAGTCCGCGACGGAAGCCTTTGATCAGTGAAAGAGCTCTTTTCACTCACTCAGTGAGCAACTACTAATGTTGCGAACAAAGGACACATTAGTAGTTACTCGTTGCAAGAAAACGGATGCGCGTCGCGAACGCGCAACGACGCGCAGTGCAGCTCAATCCGTTGCTTGTTCCGTTGCTTGTTAGGAGCAAGCCAAAGAGTTCATTCACGCTTCGCCCTCCGCCCCCCCCCGCCTATAAAAGCGAGCTACAGGAGCGAGCCTAGGAAACTGGCTTGAGTCATTAATGGTCGGATTGCAACATGGGGACCCGTTTTTCGGTATGCGTTGCGAACACTTTCATTTTGAGCCTCTCATCCTCTTTGGAGAAGCTCAAATAGAACGGATAGAGCAGATGGTACAACTACAGAACTTCTTCTTTTTCATTACTTCCATGGTCGTGCCTTGTGGCACGGCAGCACCCCTACTATTTCAATGGTTTTTTAGTAGAGATGTTTCCACTGGTGCCTCTTTTTTCAATGGTACTATAATTCCTATTCCTATCTCTTCATTCCTTTTTTTGGTCTATCTACATTCCAGGAAATTCATACGCTCCATGGACAGAGCAAAAAGTGGGGTGTTGGTCAAAGCAAGCCGCCCTATTCTATTACCAGACCAAATTGGTAGAAACTCATCCGCCAGAAATGCTTTATTTTTTTTCGTTACCCTTCTTCATTTCCTTCTTCTCGAATCCATGGGGGACTTTTCATATTTAGAATCCTTCTGCGGTCTGCTCTGTTTACAATTCTTTCGTACTCTTTTCTCTTTACCACGCAATAGGTCAGCGGAGCGTGAGCGGGCGCGGAAAAGGAAAGGCCAAACACTTCGGCCGGAAGGGAATGAGCAAGGGCTCAACGAGTTGATTAATATGGAAAGAAGGGTCGATGGTTTTGGGCCTGTAGCTTTCCCCGGCTCCCCCTCGTCGAGTGGTGCTTCTTTGGGGGGTGTGCCACCAAAAATCGGGCTTGAAGCTTTCGCCTTACCAACGAGCCGACTGCTGATGGCTGTTGGTCACGGCTACTACAAAAAAGTGAAGATGAATCTTCCTATTTCACATGTAGGAGCGTGCATCTTTATGTTGGGTGTTCTTCTGTCGTGCGACCCGGTGGCTTATGTGCGACCTGTGGCCTACGCCTCCTCTATTTGTTCAGGGCGGGCGGCGTGAACTCTGATTCGATCCGGGTATTCAATCCCGCCGCTGAGATGCTCAGTTGACTCCTTAACCTTGATAGGAAGATGGCTTATTCCAAAATTCGTGCATAAGGGTAAGGAACTTTGGATGAACTAATGAAAATGGGTGTAAGCCTCGCTGCTCGTAAACACCCAGTGCTGACCACACTGAGAGACACGAAAGCGCAGGTAATGCCAGTTGGCGAAGTGGCGTTAAGCATCCCTAGCGGTACGCAAAGAGAGGTCGTGATGATATCATCTACGTCCGTACCGCTCCTCGTGGAGTAGATCCCGCATCCAACCAACCCTTTTTTGACCAGGGAACGGGGGAATTTCCACTACCGCAGGTAGGCCAGCCGGGCCGGGAGCACGGTGGGAACGGGCTTCCCAAAAAGCCAGCCCCGGAAAACCCGTGGCAGCATAGAATGAGGGAAACGACCTTCAAGTTGTGTTGGCCGGGTTGCGGGCGGATAAAAGCAGACGTGGGAACTCGGGGCGGGGCACAGCGTAACTAAGAGAGCCATTCCATTTAGGGCGAGAAAGAATGGGCGCGCACAAGTGGTCTGGTGTCCGATCCGAACAAAGCGCCCGGCAGCAGTGGGGCTTTTCCCCCCCATCTCTCCTCAACTTCCCCCTGTCTTCGGTCCGAGCTGTATGAGGCATAAACTCGCCCCACGTACGGTTCGGGGGCCGAGCCCCACCCCAGCAATCCTGGTGCGGCTTAGGTCAACTAATACGAATAAGATACAGTTCACTCAACGATTGCCTTTGGGTTCCGAACTCCATATGGGGAGGGGACGTTGTTGTTTGCGAGGTCTCGATCATTTACATGGACCCACTTCTCATTCCATTTGTGGGAATTTGATTATTTATAAACCGTCCCCAACGAGCGAAAGGTTCATTTTGGAACATGATGAATCACTTCGTGCCGACCTTTCGCCCATAAACTTTCCTGCCTCATATGAGAATGGAAAACTGGCCAATTTTCTGCATCGGTGGATGAAGAATCACGAACATAAGAATTTCTGGTTTACCATGTTCCCAGAAAGAAGATACTTTTTTTCCATTCGAGAAACGAGGAGCACAACTGAAGTGGCTATACATACAAATCTATTTACGGATCTATATGCTCCGATTGGAACTGGAAGTTCCAGAACTGGCGGCTGGTATACTACCATAATGAAATTGCCTTTTATTTTTAGTATTCGGATAGGATTTCTGTTGGCTTCATCGGGAGGCTTGCGTAGTTTGTTACGTCAGCTCCAAAAGGATAAGTTGCATTGGAATCGAGAAAGTTCCGTTCTCTTCATAATTGCATAAAAGGAAATAAACTCATGGGAACCAAAGAACAAGATAAGGAGCAATTTTGATAGGTGCTAAGCGTTTTCACTCGTAACATTAGTAGTTACTCGTCGGGTCCCTTAAGCTAAAAGTGAAACCGCCGTGTATTTCAGTGTTGTACGCTTTAGTTTCCTTATAAGCTACGAAAGAAAGAGGGACGAAGTGTCGTTGTAGCATGTCAAAGGTCAATGAGAAAAGAAAGAAGAAAAAGTACAATATATATGAATTGATGTAGAGAGGGACGAGTGAGGGCGCTAAGCAGAAGGGACTTTCTAAAGCAGGGGCAGAGCTAAATCGACCGGAATATCCTTGTGCCAGTTCAATCGGTGCTGATGCTGACTTATTTCGTCTTGAACTTTCAACACAAATACCATCTCAATCAAAAATCTGGATCAATCGAAACTTACACGCACGAATGCACTCCATGATGTGCCCATTATCGATCTCGATAACATGCCCGATCCAAACACACAAGAGCTATCGATCATTGATCGTATCTGCAAGCAACATGCTGCTCTCAAGGATACCAATTGGTTGTACCGCACTCCTACCACCGAGGTAGGCTCCCAAACCTTATCACAGAGGTACCCTTTCTTCAGGGAGAACCATACCAAGCAGACAAATAAGTCACGCAGCCTCTTCTTTTATCCTCCCAATCCTGTACTAACTGAGGACTTGGACAGCCAACCGTTATATCGGCCAGAAATAAGGAGGTACGAGTCCCCTGGAAGGCGTATGATATAACCACAGGCCCGTCAATCCCTTGACCAATGGGTCAAATCCAACAACAAAACCCAAACTGTCGCTTTCCGGCAAAATGACTTTGCTGTGACCAGAGAACACGGGAATATGCTGCTTTGGGGAGATGCATTACCGGACGAGGTAAGTGCTGTAAGTAAATACAGAACATTACAATCAAAAAATATCCATTCCACAGTCTTATTAAGGTTACATAATTCAAAGAACAACAGGTTGTAAACGCGCTGCTGCAATTCCTTCTCGCCGGTAAGCGCAAGGCGCGCAGCGATGGGTGTCAGCATACTTTTATACTCTGAGTTCTTTAGAAAGTTATAGAACCTCTCCTTTCTATCCCATATCTTACTATTTGTGTTAAAGAAGGCTTGGCCATCCCTATTATTTTCTTACAAGAGGCACCCGCTTTGATTCTATTTGCAGCTAAAGCAGTGTTTCTGTCAGCAAGCCTACTCTTATAAGAAGTATGAGGAAGAGCCCTGAACTACTTACGTCAAGAAATCCATATCTCGGGCACTTTTCGATGTCCTTTTTGACCTATTTGACATCTGTATTGACTCTTCTGTTTTGATATCAATGATGAAAAAAGGAAGTAAACACTCCTTTTATTATACCACCACAGCTAGAGAATTACCAGGTACTTAGACAATCGAGATATGTTATTTCTTAACTATCTGTAAAATGACTGCCTTCGGGATTAATTTCTTTTATGAAAGATCTTGTTAGCAGATATTGTAGGTATAGAACTTTACTATGAAATCGGAGTGTGAGCTCGACTAGTACCATGGTTTAGCTCAATCTGATCGCTATCGCTTGCTCTCTAATGAAAGTAAGTTGGGGCCTAGGCTAAGAGTCAAAGCTACGGCTGGTCATCCTCTCGATGAAACAGGACTACTTAACTAACCTCAGACTGCTTTACCTTTTAGCAGACTTGACCCCTTCCAATCCCATCTTCCCCAGCTCAGTCAGTTAATTCAATTATCTATCTCTTATTGAGCTTGTTCTAAAAAAGAAGAAAAGAAAGGCGCGCAGCCTTTACCACTATTAGCTTTCTAGAGATAAAACACTAGTGCTCTATCAAGTCCTATCTGCACAATCTCTCTATCCTACCCAGTGAGTAACGTAGGCATGTTACGAACAAAGAGGCGCATAATTCCGCTTAATTAGAACTAATTTCCAATAAAGCACATTTTGAGTACGAAGTTCAGGCATTCCCCCTGCACATGATATAGAACGCTCCTTTTTCGGGTCTTTTAGAAAAAGTTGTGAAGGATGATCTCAATAAAGTTTCCAAAATGTTTCTTTCAGTTATAACGTGCGAGTAACAGTAGGTTCTACAGGAAAATCAAGAAATAGGGCTAATGAGAATTCTCTTCCTTTGAGCTTTTTTAGGGCTTGGCTTTTGGCCTTGTTCAAGCCATTGTGATAGCGTCCCGGTAAGGTACGGCAATTAGGTAGGTAGGGCGCTGTAAAGTAGGCTAGTCTTCTATAAGGATGGACTACTAGAAGTATGGAGAAAGAATGCACTAGAGAAAGTATTTCTTGAAAACCACTCTGACGGGCCTGTAGTTCATTGAGCTAGCTGTATTGCTGCCAAATAGGCAATAAAGTCGGGCATATTCTATTGGGTAAACTCCTCCTAATTGCTGGGCTGGTATTGGTGCACAGAAAAGGCTTCAATCGGTATTCGCAGCAAAGTAAGGGAGTGTTGGGAAAGGAAATAACATGGCCGCCGGGCTGGGACAAAAGTGAGACAGGCGTAGGCGGATTAACCTTATTGAAGTGGTTGGCGTATTTCAAAGCTAGGGCTGTATTTAGCTCATACAAGTAGTAGAGTAGGAAGCAGTCTGCGTGGAAGGCTACGGGCGGGTATATGGAGAAGGGGAGCACTTTATTGGCAGTTCAAATACAATATCGAGTAGTGCAGATACGGGTCCGACAACCATTAATTAAGCACCTTCTTCCTAATGATGCCTTTCCCGGCTGGCTACTCTTTCCTCCAAAACACAGCTGCTAGGCGAGGACAAAGAGCTAATAGCAAATTCAAGAGAGAATGCCCCTCCCTGAGAGAAGGGGATCACCAGTGGAAGAAGTGGAAAGTCATCCACTAGATTCAGAGAGGCCTGAAAAGGTACTCAAGATTGGAGTGAGCTTGAAACCAGAACAAAAGGAGGAGCGAGCACCCCAACTCTATGAGGCCTGGCCTTGTTACAACAATACGCTGAAAATACCCTTTTCACTCAGTGAGGAACTGCGGCATGAGAGATACACTACGTCCGTTCCTAGCTTGGTTCCAGAAAGTTCAGCCGAAATGTCTAATCTAATAGTCAAGTTTTCCTTCAAAGCGAAAGCGAGAGCAAAAGGAAGTACATACAGCTAAAGCCATTGAAAAAAGGAGTAACCCCACGTTTACAGCTAAAAGCTCAAGCTCGACCAGGCAGACATCTATACTAAAAAGTAATAGGCAATCCAGTCTAGCTTCGGTTCAAAACACTTGGAAATTGCATAACATTGGGAAATTCTATAAGTTCAGCCGCTCCGCGCCTTGGCCTTGCGAATTCCTCTTTTCCTTGTTAGTGACATTTCATGGCAATAGTTTCTTCTGTTTTATCGGAACTTCGGGACTTGCCCCGGCGTAAATAAGAAATTCGTTTCACTTTTGGGTTCTACTTCTACCTTTGGCTTCATAAACATACATGCCGGAGTGTAGAGCTCCCGTTACTCACTACCGAGATATCCATTCTAGCAAAAGCAAAGTTCTCCACCAATTCTATTATCGTTGGTTATTCGACTAGTTAGTGTTGCAAATGCCAAATCGGAAAGCTTGCTGGGCTCGTAAATAACACTTGTTGCAAATTCCACTTTTGTCGAAAGCCTACCTAGCCTAAATCAATATGTAATTTCCCTATCTGTTTCACTTAACCTATTTGAATTCAAATTGGGCTTTGGGCTTGTTGGATAGCCAAGGAAGTGCCTGTTATGGGGTACTCTGTCGGAATTGATTCACCCCTTATTGACTCAAGTAGGAAATGTTCTTGGGGTACCACCTGATTGATAGCTTAGATGTGATGTCTTGACTTTAGAGCATAGCTGGCATAAGATTTCTGATAGAAAGAAGGTTGTCAGTATTGGAAAAACCTGAAAGTCACTATGGGTATTCAGTACTACTCTTTGCTCCTGCTATGAACTCCCTATAGGCTCAGTGTAGGAGTTTTGACTAGAAATATGAGTTCTGGTCCATCCATTCTTGCTATCAGACAGCTGAACTACCTCTTTCTTCCTTACCTACTCAGACGTCCAGTGAAAAAAGCCTTTCAACGCGCCTTCAGGAGATTCGTTTCTAGCAACCGGGTAACGCAAGCTAGTGGTTTCAGTCTCTCTATTCCAGCTAGCTTTCTGGGAAAAAAAGAAAGAACGAAGTGAAGGATAGATCGTATGAGAGGTCCATGGTCTTGTTTACCAAGAGGGAAAGCCGGATTGATTGATTTCTTATTCTGAGGAGTACCGCTTTCACCTTGGCGGCCTGATGAGAGACAACGTTGATGGATCATATGATGTTGGATGCTTTTCATTTTCTTCTTCTTTTTCTTTTTGGTTTTGATGTCCAACTGTGCAGTTAACTGCACTTCAGTTGAAGGATCGCATTGATGCAAATGGCTGGGGCCTTGACCCTGAAAACCAGAGTTTGGAATGCACTACCGCCGTAGCGGAATGAGGGGAAACAGAGAAGTATTGCGGGAGGCAGCGAAACACAAAAAAGCAAATGAGAACGACACACAAGCATAGTTCTTTGTGGTGAAGATTATTAAAGAGAATCATGTGATTCGCTAGGGATGTCTCCTCGACAAGCTGTCTGACATTATATACTCGTATCGTGGTTGGACCTGAGGGCACGATCAGAGTACATTATACGACAAAAGTTTCATTGTATTTCTTTTGTAGGACAACCTTTGCATATCTCTCACTGACCGATCATGGATTGGATTGCGAAGTGTGAAGTGGTTCAATGTTTTGATAGGATTGACCACGAACTCCTACTCCAAAAACTAAAGGAACAGTTTTCGGGCATGAAAACGAGTGCTTCATCCAGTTGGTGTCAGCCTTCCTCAATGCGGACATATATGACCTTGATGGGGCGGGCTAAGTTCACCTGTGCAGGGATTGGAATACCACAAGTGAGTCCCATTTCTCAAATACTTCTCAATTTCTTTCTGTTTCAACTTGACAAGCACTTCGAGGGCTTGAAGTTTGATCTGCCTTCCTCGGCTTATCAAGAGAATGGCTCCACGGATTCTAAAGATGAAGAGTACCTCTCAGTGAAAAGAGACTACGTTCGGTACGCCAGCTGCTTACTCTTTGGAGGACCTCTGATATAGGGGGCAGTTTCGTCACTCGCGATAGATAAGCTTCAAAGCCACCTTAATCTCGCCTGTAACAAGCTGAAACTCGAGTGCTGCAGGGACCACCAGACCTACCGATTTTCCGTCTTCATTGGCTTCATTGGTTCGTAACGAACGTAGTTACTCACTGGCTCAACAAGAATTTCTCAGTCCTCGGCTTGGTAATATCATTGTCTGGCACGGGAGACATTGGAGTAACCATACCCACCCAGAAATGTAAGGAAGACTTGGAATGCGTTCATATTTTCCAAGAAATGCTAGTCCATGAGCTACAAAAAACCATGGAATCCTTCATTTTTCTTGTGGATGAGCATTTTGAAGCATACCTGCGCTGTGCACTTCAATTTCCTCTATCGAGACAAGGGATAGAGATTGTTTACAGAGTTTTGAAACGCTACGCGCCTCGAACGGTCCATCGAATTCCTACAGAAAACTGAGTGCTACATCAGCCGGGGTGAAACGGCATTTC
>JAMQYH010001207.1:0-28392 GCA_027562975.1 Rhynchospora breviuscula
CGCGCTCTTCCATCCATACCGCCCCTTTTCAGTATGGACGAACTATCTATCTCGACTTGCATTTCTCAGGAAGAGGAGCCACCTCCTTCTGCTCTGTCTGCTTGTAGGACAGCACCTCCTATTTTTGGTGTGGCAAGCCCGCACCCAGTGCGCGGGGGATTGGCCCGCTTCGGGAATCCACAGACCAGCATGAACCACTAGTCTGGCGCTGTGCCGCCCTAACAGTGTCCTTGCCTGTGAAGACTAACGACACTCGATACTCATATGAGACCCAAGGAGGTGTTCTTCATATGTATCGCTCGAAAATCTATGAATAGGAAATGAACGACTAAACCAAGTACAGAGATAGAAGGTTAAAGCTGTGAAAGATAGAGATTCGTGGGAGAAGGTGAATTTATAGCCTACTTAGTGGAATGGAAAGCTAGGTATATTTATTCGAGATATTTCGATGATGATGGAGAAGATCAACTTCAAAGGTTGTTTATGGAAAGAAACATTTCTTTAATCACTGCATTAACAACACGTTGAATCCTTTTTTTCCACCCAAGGAAATCGCTTTGCTTGACCTGAGCGTTCAATCGCTACCTCGGTCAAAGCTCAGTCTTTTTAGAAGTCAGTGACTTCGTGAACTTCATCTTTGAATGAGAATGATACAGACACTGCTTCCACTGCCCATACAGATACGGATCCAACTGCTGGCGAAGTCGCTGCCCTTTTACTCTTCTTAGGAATAGGCTTCTTCGGTGTCAACGTGGCGTCTCCTGTCTGTTCAGTCTCCTCACGTATACAGCACACGTAGGAAGTCTCTTCAATCTGAGACTATGAGATGAACATATAGGAAGTAGCGGTGGCAATAGGCCCGTTCGTTCTGCCATTGAAGAAAAAGTCGTCGTTCTCGTTTTTCTTTTTATATTCGATAGATCTATTATTTATCTAGCCGCTTCGCTTCAGAACCCTTTGTTTACTCGGAATACGCTTTATGGGTTTGCTGGCTCCGTTCACTAAAAAAGGATTCTACATACCCCTTGAGAGAGAGCTCAACCAAGATAAAAGAGATCAGGAATCGTGGGAGCAAGAAGGAAAACATCCAACTTGTAGGAGACCGAGGGGGACTGCTGAAAAAGAGGCATCAGAGATAGGCAGACAACCCACTTTCAGAATAGAAAGCATTCTCGACCACATGCGGGCCATCTGAGAAGGAAGAAGACACATCTATTAATAAGAAAAAAGTGCGGCGAGGTCTATTTTTCTCTAAAGATTGCAATCGCTCTTCTGTCAACTGGAAAGGAATCTCTCCATCGCGAGCTGTCAGCTGTCTGTTAAACACTATCGGTCTCTCCTCTCGAAATTTGTATTGGTATGACTGCCTGGTCAACAGGTAAATCCGTCGGTCTAGAGATAGGTTGGAAAGCAGTGTTTCGATATATGGAATTAGAAAACCAAAAAACATTGGTTTGCCTTACGTCCAAGGGGATTCTGCTTTTTTCGTACTTGATACGCCAGGATCTCAATTCTTTATTTAGTTGGAATTGGTTCTATCGAGGTCTACTTACTTGAAACAGGAATTTCTTGGTAACTGCTTCTTCTTTGAAGCAAGTGCTTTCGGGTTGGCTCTTATGATATGTGTATTTGCTACCCATACGGAACAATTTCATTGATGCGCCGATGGATGGCGATTATCCACAGAAGCCAGCACAGTTCACTTTTGTCTTTTCTCTTCTTCAATTGGCATTCTTGATATTAATAGAAACGTTTGAAGAACTACTTTCAAAACTTCACTACTAATTCTGGCATGCCCCTAAGCAGATTTCAATAAGTGAGTGCTAGTGAAGCAATTTCTTATTTCCTCGCATCCGGTACTACTTGAGCAAAGAAGCCTTCCAAGCTTGAGTCGTCTTTCCTTGTTCTTTTCTTTATTCTTCTGTGATTGGCCTTTATACTGGATTTTCATTCTCTACTTGCTTTTCTAACTACTTTTCTGTTGTACGCGTTCTTCCTTTCTGGCGCTTCTAGAATATTCGAATCATCATCTAGCCAGCCTATTATTAGAAGCAGCTGTCTAAGAAAGAGCGAATAGACGAACTCAACGGGGCGGCCTTATTCTCTCTATCCCTATGTGCTATTCAAGTACGAATTTTCAAGTACTTATTTTGGGAAGTTGGTCAAAACTGACACGCTATCTATGGTTTCTTAATTGGTGAGTTCATTCATTTAAGAAGAAGTAATAAGGAGAAGGAGAAAATACCTGAGTGCTTACTCACCACATCCAGTTTTTGACACTATTGGGAAAAGAAGTCATACTATAGAATATGCACCTATCGAGACAAAGATCTAAGAAATTCAGATAAGAAAGAAAGACATGATGAAGTTTCGAAGTATCATCATTTTCAGTACTAAAGGAAAACTCCACTAAATCTCTTTGTTCAATAAGTAAGTATGGTTTTCTAGAGGATTCATATCAAGTAGTTCGGAATTCTCTCTTAATAAGTTCAAGAAACTAATAGCAGAGTTTGAGAGTAGAGTATCAAGTGGATTCTATACTGATATCTATGAAAAAGAAAGCAATGCATTAAAGACAGGACTATCGGCTCCACTTGATAAGGTTTCACAGCCGTATGAGGGGAACACACATACTATAGAACAAGCTTCTCCTACTAACCATGATTTGGATTAGTTAGTTCCTTGACACGATTCCTTTATACCTATGGATAGAAGACATATTCACTAAGCATAATTCACTTATAATGATGTACTCTCATTTCTTTTTCTATCCAATTTGAGTAGAGAGAGAGAACCTTAACTCAAAAGATTAGCCTAATGAAAATGATGCAAGCAAGTTGCTGTGATGATGGGTGCGCACAATAGATTCTCACTTACGAAAGCATGTGAGATGCTAAAAGAGACTCCTACTCCTCATTAGACGATCCTTTGTGAGATGCCACAAGAGAGGAATTCAGCAGATGTTAACTCCATCCAAAAGAGCTACATCCAGACTGACTATATGAAAAAGGAAAAGAAATCCGAAATAAGCTTCTGTTTCATAGTCTACCGAGTCAAAGACGGATAGGTGGAAAGCGAATCAATCAATTAATTCCTTCTGTAAGAGACAAAGGGCGGAGCCTTGACTGAACTCACTGCTAAAGAAAGAAGAGAGTTTGATCTTGAAATCAAGAGGAAATTCCTAAATGGTCCAAAATATATACAGGAAAAGTCCAAGTGTATCACATCACCTACCAATCATTCTTGGATTTTACTTCATGAAAATCACAGGACTAAGAAGAAAAGCGCACTCTGGAGGTATAGGACCGACGGGCACAGGGTGAATAATATAGAGCCTGCCTGCTATTCATACGTAGGGTTGAAAGGTTTCGCTCCTTGGTACTAGTAATACCGTTCAAAAGTGCTCGCCCGAGCCCTGCGAATACGCGATTAATGTAGTAAAGAATACCGATGATATCCATATAAACTTAGAAGCTCCAGCTCCACTTGCATATCGGTACTCTCGCTCTACTACTCCCTGCACCATCAACTACTCGGTACATTTCTATACATCTACCTGGAATTCCTTTTTGCCCATTTTCCAACAAATCAATAAAAAAACCAATCCAGTTTTCTCGTAGATGACATGTCGAAATCACTGCTGAACGTCGGCCCTTGTTCGGTTAATCTGTTAGAACGAGGAATCTGGCTTGAAGCGGTATACCGGGGCGGCATCTAGCTTGTAAGAGTCTAGGCTCGAGCAAGGTCAGGGGGAGATATCAGTCGCATAACAACCAATGAGCTACCAACGCTCTATCACATGCGCTTTCTTCCATACCAGCGGCGATACTCCATACCCTTATCAATTATCTTTTGCGAACCTACCAACAGCTGGCTTTGTTGGACAGGAATTGAATTGATTCATCGATTCTTTTCAAAACTGCCAAATCAAGAAAAGTGAGCACCCACCAAGACCTGGGCTGTTACAACCTCTTCCTATACCAACAGGGGCATGGCAAAGTATTGGAATGGACTTCATAAATAACAGGCCTACCAAAGTTCAAAGGCAGAGATGTGATCCTAGTGGTGGTTGATAGATTCACTAAGTATTCTCAATTCATTCCACTATCTCATCCCGCAGCTGAAGTAGCTCACGTATTCCTGGAGAAAGTATACAAACTACACACACGGATTGCCACTAAACATAATAACTGAAAGGGACCCTACCAGTCAATTCTGGCTGGAGGGAACTAATGGAAGCATTAGGAATTCAACTCAATATGTCCACAGCCTACCATCCCCAATGGACAAACAGAGAGAGTTAATCAATGCAACGAAAACTATTTACGTACGGGCTATGGTGTTTGATCAGCAAAGAAGATGGATGAAGTATTTAGCCACTGCTGAATACTGGTACAATACTACTCATCACAGTGCCATCAATACCAGCCCCTTCAAAGCTTTATATGGCTGGCTATCAACCAACTCCTCTGGCGCTAGGAGATGCACCAAGAAGCTCAGTAGAATCAGTAAACCAAACCATGAGAGATCATCAGAAAACAGTGGCAAAGTGTTAGGCTTCAATTGGCTCAAGAAAGAATGAAATTCTATTAGGAGTTCACAAAACTGTATCCAGTGCCAGCTTCGCCCTTGCTCAACTGATTGATCCATGTTATTCTCTCTCCATTTCGATCATCCTCCCACTTCTTCATTCAGTATCCCCTCCCTCCTCCATAGATCCATTAGGAACACTGGAGAGCTCCATGGGAGCGATAAAGGGTTCACATCATTGCTAAAAGAAATAAAGAGAAATAGGTCGGTCAAGCCTAAGTTAGACATGTATGGATCAGCAGCACCCCAAAGGTACCCCGCTATTAATTACCAGATTGAAGCTACGGATGATGAGTCCAGAAGCGAAGTACCTCGCGAACGGAAATCAAAGTATCTTCTATCTTTCGATCCGGTCTTGCTTGTCTATGTCCTTTATTGAGAAACTGGAAGATACGAGATGAGAAGCTGAACGCCCTAGGTATCTTTCTTGACTCTCTAATAAGTTTGAAGATGTGGTATTAGACTACATTCCTAGAGCGTTGAATGGGTTTTCAGATTCATTAGCCACTTTGTACTTTCTGATATCCACAATGGAAGCACGTGTTGTGGAATCTAGAGGGTGGCCTGCTTACTCTTTAACCATATCAAAAAAGAGGAGTTCCTCTTCGGTTACTTGTCCCCGATTTAGATATTTTGACAAATGAGGAGCGAAACTTGGCTAAATTGGTCAACAAATGAGAGCCTATCTATCTCGGGATATGTTATCCTATCAATTCTCCCCGTTTTTTCCTCCTTTCCCCCCCTCAGTCCCGGTTTTGCCTTCCTAAATTCTGGGTTCATCTACTTCGGCTTTTCCTTCTTCATCTTGTTGTGTCCGTGAAGAAGAATATCGTATACACTCAATCCATTTAGGCAATTCATACATCTGGAAAAACCTCGTTGTTTACACCATTCATTTCACTACGCTAGCAAGTCACTACACTATTGACTCCTCAAAGCGGCTTCGTTGAATATCAACGAAAGTATGTAAAAGGGAATTCTCACTGGTAGATGTGTGCTGGTTTCAGATATGTAGTAGGTAAGGAAGGACTGACTTTTGATCTTTCTTAGGTAAGGCCTCCTTCTGTTGTGGGAAGCAAAAGCAAAGAAGCAAGCAAGGAAAAATACCAATCAGACAACCGTTACGGCTGGCTATATGCCTTGAGGACAGCACTTCAGCTCATAGGCAGGCAAGGAGCTAGCATAGGCAGGCAAGGAGCTAGCTAGGTATATGGGAGAACCATATATGGCCTGTGCGCGACATCAAAGAAAATTTGGGGGGGATGGCGGGGGAGAAGGCGGAGTTTGAGTAACCCGGACCCTACCGGGGATTTGAAGCAAATGGGAAGGCTATGGTTCGATAAGGAGGGATCGTGAATCTTCCCCGAGTAATTCTAGTAAGTTATAGAAGGGGGCTAGGGGGAACTTCCAACGAGAGAGGGTTTCAATGCTTTCATATAGTCATAGTGATCTTCCTTGCTATTGGTTGAGGAATGCAAGTAATGACATAACTGATAGATAGAGCTGCTAATGGATTTCATGTCCTTCTTTATCTCCATTCTCATTGGACTAATTTACTTAGTAGCAGCTAGCTATGTGATTTGAACGCTTGCGCCCTCAATATGGATTTCTGAGTTAGTTTACAGGTACGATTAGAACTAGAAGCATGGAATGCGTCATAGTGGTTGCAAAGTCTAGTAATAGGAAAAGGCGCGCAGCGTGCTTGTCCTCTTTAATATAATATTGTATGTAGTGAGTTTTTTCTTTATGTAAAATAGTAATGTGTAGAAAGAAAAGTCTTATGCATCAGATAGAAGAAAATCAAGATAGCGGGGGAAGGAAAGTTTTTTGGAAGAAAAGGAACGAAGAAATCCGTGTAGTGTCGACATATTCTTAGTTTTGTTGGTAGAACCCACGCCAATCTCTTACTCACTCTATGATAGTGAGAAACATAACATGAGAGTCTTTCCGGAAGGAGAGACTACTGAGTACAAGAGAAGGCGCGCAGCGAATGTTTTATCTCTCAGGAGCTAGATCACTTCCCGATGAACAAGTAAGAATTGCCTCAACTAAAATACATGGAATTGGACCTAAAAAAGCCATTCTGCTTTGTTATCGATTAGGTATCAGTGGGAACATCAAGATAAATGAGTTAACTAAGTATCAAATCCACCAAATTTCCAAAATGCTACGTCAAGATCATGTTGTTCATTGGGAATTGAAGAGGGGAGAACGAGCAGACATCGAACGATTAATTTCTATTTCTTGCTATCGTGGAATTCGTCATAAAGATAGATTGCCCTTACGCGGTCAACGAACTCATACTAATGCTAGGACTGCTCGCAAGCAAATTAGGAAATAAAAGAGGTCTATCGAACTAAAAGTCAGTGAAATTAATAGTTCACTTTTTTTTCTGTCTTGAAACGCTTACTAATCACGTATACGTGTTGGTACCAATCTAATCAAACTGAAATCCAATAATCCTGATGGATGAGTTACATGATTTATACAAGACTCTTTGATTTAGAAGAGTTCAAAGACAATATGGTTTGATTAGTGGATAATGATACGTTACTTGCTGATGCTGTTAGAAATAGGCTACTTATGAAAAAGATAGAAATATGCCTCTTGGGAAAACTCAACATAGCGCTACTACAGATATAATGTCAGAACTAGGAGATAATATAAGTGGTAAAGATGCTTACAAACTAGCTGAGGCATTCTATCTACAAATTCTGGGAAGTGAAATACCCAGATATACTAAATCTCATGAATCTAGTGAATTCAGTAGGAAGGTTTGCTGGTTATTTGGATAGTGCTATTATTTAGAGGTTTCAATATTTCACCACTGTTCATTCAAGATTACGTTAAGACTAAAATAGAACAGATTACTGTCTGGGTATGTCAAAAGAGACATACAGTATCCTTAGCAGTGCCTACTGATAAGAAAGATAGGACGGCGTTGAGTAAACGCGCGACATTTGCCAATTTCATTCACCAAAAGGAAGCAGGATTAGCTTGTCATGTCATATTCAAGTGAATGAAACATAAAGTACCTGTTTACACTGTTCATGATAACTTTATTACTCCAGCTGTCTATGCTCACTTGTTGCCGGAAATTTATGCGTTGCCATTTTATGATCTTACACCACCACTATATATTGTTAACCGAATCATTTATGATAACCTCATAGAGTGAAAAGTCTCTATCGTTCACTCATGAATACTCAAAAAGATACTGCCGGATTCCATATAGATCATGTCTATAAGATTGACTATTCTTACCCTGGAGTGTCTCGTCTTACTGATGATGATGATCCTAAACCTTTTCCTATTGACACATTACGATCTGCAATGGAAAGCATTTACCCTAGCAATTTCAAGAATGAGGAGGAGAGGCGCGCAGCGTGGGTCATGTCGATTCTCTACTTCGAGCTTACCATGAATATATCAATCAAAACTATATCCATGAAATCTCTTCGAGCTCTCAATATACCAATACTATTTATTCTTTTGAGGGCTGCTGAACTCTATGAAAGGAGTTATAATGCCTTTCGCGAGTGGGTGGGGGATTCCATAGAAGGATCTCACTCTCTCACACCAAAAGTAAACATACCTTGCCTTGACTTTCTGATTCGAATACAGAATAGCGAGGATATGATACAGAATAGCTAGGATAAGATATGAGCCAAAGGAATTCAAGATGAAGAGCTGTAGTGTTTACTATCCTCTTCCATTCAGTGAGTGCTTCCTTAATGCGCGTTGTGGAAAATGAACTCGCTTTTCGAATCTCAGCTGCTTAAAATACTACCGGCGCAAGAGGGAATTTCTCTCGTTAGCCTACTTCTATATTCATACCGAGTTAATGTCTGTTTTTTCCAGGATTTTGCAAAGTCCGCTTGTGAAAGCAGTATCGGAGTGGATAAGGTATTTTTTCTCTGGTAAGGAAGGTGCTGTTCATTCCACGATTGACAAAGCTAGAACTAGCTCTATCTTACTTAGAAATAGTTTCACATACCTGGGTGTGCATTTTACCTATACCCATACCTCTTCTATCTATGCTCCAAGCATGATAGCAATTGCTTTATGCTATTGGTGCTTCTTTCTCATAATCGGCCCGAGATGGGATTTGAGGGCAAGTGTAGTTTCTCAAATTCCTTACGTTGACGCATATCATAATGGGGAATCGGGTGAGTTCTTCGGGTCGACGGACAAGAGGACCTTTTCATTCTGCCCTCCTATCCTTCGGCGATTGAGAATATAATTAGAGAAAAGAAACTTGCTTGTGGGACTCCAAGCGATACCCTCTGAAGCTCTCCTTTCCTGATCCTTTGCTTTACATCACCAGCCCTTTCCTAAGTCCGTACCGAACTGCCTGAAACAAGAATCCATGAGGAACTGAATCTGGCTTCGTCCGTCAAAACAAGGATTTCAGCCATCACGAACGAAGAATTAGGTAGCCTACTTTCCTGGTGGGAAGCAGTGCCGCCTAGAGAAAGACTTTTTTGACCTGCTCCATGCCTCCCAACTCCCATTCCTTGCTTGCTTGCCTTGTGTAGTGAGGGATGCTCTTCACAGTTATGTATGAAGTTTGATCTCTTCCATTGGAGAGGAATTGCTCTTTCGGAAGAGCAACCTTTTTTTTCCGCATTTCTTTGTCCCCACAGCCTTTCTCTCAGCACTCTCGTAAGGTGGCGCATTACTCATCTATTATTTACTCTTTGTGAAGCATTTTCTATTCACTTTGTCATTCACTTGCACTGATTGGATTCTTCCCTGTTTTCAAAAGTTGGACCTAGTCCTTTTTATCCTTCCTGCTCGAGCTTCAGCCGCCTACTCTACTGCTGAACATTGCTTTATCTCGCACAAGAATGACTACTACTTGCTATGCATTGGGTCTTCCATTATTTCTACTTTAACCCCTACTACTTTCTTGACTATACCGACTATCTATGAGGCTCGTCAAGTCGAACTAGACTTTCTTTTCTCTGTTGGAAGCCAAACTACGCTTTCCCTTTGCTACTTTATATATCTATTCTTTGTCTTGATTTCATGTATTTTTTCCCGCCTTCTGCAACACGGTGAAGAAGAAATACTCTTATTTCTTTAGAAAACGGATGGAAAAAACAATAGAAATAAGGCGGAGTTCAGAGTTATTGCTTCCTGCGGAAGGAATAGCCGCTTTTCTCTCGTTGTGGTTATTGCATCAAGCACGGGTTACGAAAGCAAGGGCGGGCAGCTTTAAGGCTTTCCTTCTCAGAAGGGACCTAAGGACTGGTACTTTAATAGACAAGTTTCAAGTTAGGCGAGTAAGAGAAGGTTAGATAAAAGCGTTGCTTTTACATGAGCCTTAAAAAAGAGTATATAATTCTATATATATATATTCTGAGTGAGCCCTTTTCTTCCTTTCCCATGGCCAATTCTTCACCATTTATTATTATATATGCGAGCACAAAGAAGGACTTTGATAGAATAAGGCACTCAAACAGAAAATCAAGAAAAAAGAGGACTACTTGACTATGAAAGGTAACATATGAATTGAAACGTTTGTGGCGGGTGTCAATTACCAAAAACCTCTCGTACTAACAATCTCCTTATTCTTCTTTCTTCCCTCAGTCCATAATGAGATGAATGAACCTAGAGTGTCACAAAGAACTTATTTGACGCTCCTGGTGTTACCTGCTAGTACCTACAGGGTTCATGCCAGGAAGGGATGATTAATGTCATATTGAATAACATATATAGTAAAGGGCGCAGCCTTACGACTAATCCAACGAATGATGTTGCTAAATACCCGTAGGGTAATCCACTTCTAGGATCCACGATTCCTTTTGGGGCAGGCACTCCGATGCCGAAGATATCTAGGCCTCTTTCGCGTCTCCCTTCCCCAACCATATGGATGGAGTATAGCCAAGTGGTAAGGCATCGGTTTTTGGTACCGACATGCAAAAGGTTCGAATCCTTTGACTCCAGATTCAGAACACCCGACGACAGAGAAAAACCTTATGTAGTCACCGGAGAAGTCTGCTCTTCCTAGCCTTTTACATATTAGAAGAAAGGGAGTGACCTTTACTTCCCCTGATTGCTTATCTTACTAAAAAAGGGAATCTCGTACTCTTTCATTGACAAAGGCTACAAACCATAACGTTGAACCTGGGATTCTTGGCACTCCGATCTCGCTCGGACAGCACTTGTCCTCCAAAAGTGAAAATGTTTCCAGTACTCGTCACCCAAATGTTCTAGCCCCAATTTAGCCAACTTGAGCTACATGTGCAACCCTCAAAAAAATCTTACTTGACCAGCTAAAGCCCTCTCTCTGGTCTCCTTCTCTACACAACCAACAGTAAAAAAAAGCAACCTAAAGCAGAAACCACTTTTTCTGAATAGACAATAAAAACATAAGAAATGAAAAATGAGAGTGAAAATTCATACTTTATTTATATAGTAGCACATGGCAACCGATTTTCTAACATAAGCACAGCCCTAGCAAATCCGCACCATGGCAAGTGCGACTGTGATAATATTAATACTGAATTTATTCGCTCCGCGCCTTCCAATTTTATGACTGAAAAAAAAAGACACAAGCCAAAATACTGAAATGCCCTCACCGACATACCGAAGCCTCCCGATTGTTTTTCTTTCTTATGCTCTGACTCAGAGGCTACCTATTCAATCCAATTATCATAAATGATGGCGATGAAGACAAAATTCAGCCCAATTCAATCAAAAACGAGCAAGTATGCCTCAATCAAACCAAGAAAAAGCAAAGAATAGAAAAAAGGCCAAAAACCAATTTACCTCTTTGCGGAAGGATCTCGTAAGCGAAAAAGAAAGCGCGGAGCGTTGATTATAGAAAGCAATGCTTGTGTATATAGAAAATGAAGCATTATATTTCCATAGCGATTCTGTGTTGTTGCTTTTTGAGTATTCTAGTGTTTGCAGATCACAGTGTGCTTTTTGGCAAATGTTCTCGTTGATTTTCTAAGCTGAATCTCAGCATAGTAGCAGAGCTCGCGCAGGTACTTATTTAGCAAATGCTCCATTTAGTGTACCAACACATCAAAAAGAACAAGAAGTGAACAAAATGCAAAGAGTTTCTTATTATATACAAGCACTATTTTCTCTTTTCTAGATTTTTTTGGTTTTCAATTGATAGTGCTGCTCTGGCTGCTAACAGCCTTATGCATTAAGACGGGGCGGCGTAAAATAGCTCGAAAGGCCATAGAACTAGCCGAAGAAAGACTTTCTTTCGTTGCACAAATGGCCTGAGTACTATGACGGAAAGCTGGGTCGATACATTGGAAAACAAGCACGCAAGTACCAGACCTGGTCCATTGCCGGCTACATAGTGGCGAGAACAGTGCTAGAAGACCCATCTCCTGCTTCCATAATCTCTCTAGGGGATTTCCATCAGGCCCACCCCATTCTTCGCCGATCTGCCTCAACGAGTTGATCATTTTGCAAATAATAAATAGTTAGATGATGTTATAATAAATAAAGAGAAAATTCGCATAGGGCTGCGCGCCTTGTAGTGCTTTTATTCTTTTGTTTGGACTTGATTGGTATTTGAGTTCAATCAGAGGGAATTGATGATAGCTTGATTTGTTCTCCTCTTTCTAATATGAGGACTGCTGAGTCATATTTTGCTCTTGTCTGTTGGGTCTTGAACAATTCTACACTATTCTTTTGTCAGAATAGAACTTGCCCTAATCTTCTAGTTCTTGTCTTTCTCCTTCCTCTTCAATTGATTACATGGATACCTATCTGAAGAAGTAGAGGCACGTGGCTATTCAAGCACGGAAAGCAAATTAGGCTAAAGCCAAAGAAAGAGCGTTGTATTATAATCAGTAGATTCTCATAACTGCTGTTGTCTTTATCCGATTCTACCTGTTTTGTCAATTTTGGTTGGACGTTCAAAAATGCAAATGAAAGGAAGATCAAAGTCCCTAAACTCCCAGCCAAGAACCCTAAAATAAGGAGATACTCAACCTGTAGACTAGATCCTCGGACTGGTCATGGCAATTTGGGAATGAATTTAGGTAGGGCGAAGGTTTTATTGTGATGCAACTGCCACGGATCACGTGGGAAAAAACAACACCCCCAAAAGATGTATTTGCCGGGATTTCACTTATTGGTCCAGCAACCTATTGCGCTATAAAATAGATGTCGTTAACCTGGATCAAAACTTCAGAGAAAATCTTCTTTACACTGCACTCGACATATCTAGCAAAACCAAGGACAATGCAAAGGCCCGTCAGGACTTTTTTTTGCTTTGAAACAGCAGCGAGCTCAATCTGACTGAGTTAGGAAAAAGGAGAACCACTTATGCTTTGAAGCTACCACCGAAGCGCCAGGTTTGCTTCATTTGTTGGAAACTTCCTTTGTTTCCTCAAAAATAAGCTTCAGATAAGGATGGCCTGCCTTTCTTGAAGTTCTCTCAAGTATAGTTCTGATCTGCGAGAAGGCTGGATGTGAGCCAGAGTGTAGGCATAGCCAGCGGAGGGCAAGTGGACAGATCTAGAGCGAGAGATCAACTACCTACACTTACCAACTAGGAAGAGCTTTCTCTCGGTCTTTGTAGTCAACTTATATTATACAACTTCATTTCAGACCTTCCGAAAGGTGAGGATACTCCCCCAGGAACCTAATTCTTTCTTCAAAGCATATCACACGCAGGGCGACAACTGCCGCCTTTCCAAAATACGCACCTTTCTGAAGTAAGCCCTAACTTGCACTTGCTGGAATAGTGGGTACCCCACCTGACTACAAGGACTTTCATCGCCGAACCCAACCGATGTCCCAGCCTTGGGCGGATGAATTGGGGCTAAGGTGACCTGCTAACCAAAGAAAGGAGGGGCACCATAGCCGCCCGTTGTGAACGAACTCTTTTATACAACTAGGGAGATGGGGGTTATCACTCTTCTCGTATCTCCCGGATCATCTTTTCACTGATAGCCTGATTCCTATCGCCTGTAAACGGAGTGATTCCATTACACCTTATTCACTCCCGGATCTACTGCTGGTAAGTAGGGTCAACCTACCTGGCTCGGAGAGGAGAGAAGGTTCCGCGTTGAATGCTCAGTAGTAGTCAGACCTATTTCTAGTGCTTTGTTCCTGCATCAATAGTGGCAGGAAGCTCTAGTCTCAGAGAAGGGACAACATCATCAAAGAAGGGGGGCACGCTATAAAGCTTTACTAGAAACCAAACCAAATATCGCAATTAGTAGGAAAGATTTGAGACTTGAACGTACACCTTCTTCCTCTATGGATAGGGCGTGACACACAATGGATCGGTTAGAAAGGATGACAAATTTCTCACATGCCCCCTTCTCAACCGAAACAGCCTTAGAGAAGTCCAGGGTCCATGCTACCATATGAAAGAATTGAAGGCTCTATGAGGGGATATACTAGAGTGTAAAAACACGATAGGCTACTCCCATTGAGAGAAGCCCGCCAGGGTCTCTCAGATGAGGAGAAAATGCTTCTGAGAGATCGAGTATTTCTAGGTGCAGCAGCTGTTGAGTGCTAAAGGGATGAATAAGATCAGCTCGAAGGATTGCTACGACGATGGGATCCTAAATGACCTTGCCGTCCTGCTCCTGCTGAGGTCTCATATTAATATTGAACCCTTCTCTTGCTTCTAACTCTATACATACCTAAGGGGAAATAATGCAAGGGGCCACAAAACAATGACTGAAGAGCCCATATCCTTGTTTGGGTCGTACATAGCCCGGTCAAGCTACTCACAATAATAGATCCATAAAGGAGGGCTTCGGGCTTTTTAGGTTGAGTTCCCGAGAGATGAGAGAGTGAGATTATGAGTATGCATCCCCGGTTTAGTCAAGCCTTACCTAAGAGCAGAGTGGAGAGTAACGTTTCGATCCAACGAATGATAGTTCAGATACGGATCCCTCTCCGGCATCAACTCGTAAATAGTCTATTTGTGTATGATTCCTCGTTGCTTGAACACCTCAGATATAGGGCGTTTGGGGTTGGGTAATAAGTGTAGGGATTGACCTCACCGAGTAAAGAAAAGAACTCGTGCCAGGGCGAAGCTTTACCATTGTTGACTAAAGCGCTGCCAAATGCTAGGTTTGCTTTATTAAGGGGAAAGCTTACTGTTAACTCCTTGCCCAGTTGCGTGATAGGGGGCGCGTAAGATGTATATAGAGATGAAATACACTAGGCCTATAGTCAGTGAGAATAACAGCAGTTGCCGGCTTTCCTAGCATCAACAGCCTATATATATGAGAAAACCGTAAACCAGAGAAGCAATCAATCAAATACTCATTCTCGATTACTTGTATCAGCTCCGGAACTTGTATCCCTCATCCATTTATGGGTGGAACGAGGAAGAATGCTAGTCAGAGAGCTGGCTAATAAAGCCCCTGTTTCCCGCTTGTGGGGCTTGTGATAATGGGTGGGGATATTACAAGAACGAGAGGACAATGCGCCGCTGAACCTACCTACCTTCTTTGTAAATGGGCTCTACCATGAAACTAGGCTGACTCCTAGGGTCTTGACAACTGCAGTAATAGCCGGACTATAACATCCGTAGTAATATGCTCAGTTGTCTCTCCCATATCTTATGAGATATAAGCTCATGGCCTAGTCTTTAGTATGTAATATAAGACATAATAGCTTGCTAAAGGGGGCTTCCTTAATATTGAGTGAGAGTTCGATGGGTAAGAAAGGAGACATCTTATCGGTATCTATGGTAATCCGGAGGACGAACTGCAACTGGTTGAAAATGAATACTGGACTCTGACTTATCGAGTTAATACTCTTATCTTGTAGCTGGCGCTGGTGACCGCTTCGCGCCTTTTCTCATATATCTTTCTAGTAGCTTATCTTCTGACCGGTCTGCTTTTTCCTAATCAACCTTATTTAGACTTTCTTTCCCAGTGCTTATATCTTTCCTTACCTACGCTTCACAAGACTTTACTTACCTATTTCTGATTATCCTCCCTCGCTCCGCGCCTTGTTTATTTATTCTATTATTCTGCTTGCTGTTGCAAATAAGTAGTTTGAAGTTCTCTCATATGCGAGTGTGAAATATCCAAGAAAAATGAAGACAACGCGCCCTCCCTTCTGCTACCAATCAAAGCAGGGAGTGTTCTTTCTGTCTTTCCTATTATAATAAAGTTGTTGATTGCATGTCTTAAGCAAAGTAATCAAATAAGAAGTTTAGGCTTGTTACAACATATCTCGTACAGGCTACCTAAGCAAGAATAAGTTGACTACAGATCTTCCAATCCATAAATCCAAGTAGTCGAAGTTAAGCGTTTTCGTTCGTAACGGACGAGTAACTACTAATGTTACGAGTGAAAAAGGTAGTTACTCACTGGGCCTTAATTTCATTTTGAATAAGCTTAGTCCTGGCAAGCTAGGAAGAAAAACTACATTGAATATTAGTCTGGCGCCTGCATAAGCAGTCTGTTTTGTAGTAAATTGTTAAAGAATGCGTACAAGTTCAGAAGTCATATGCATTCCGTTTGTTTTTGTTCTTTCTTTTGTGCATCTGTGTATGGGTTGACAGCGTGGGAATAAAGTCTAAAAGCAATAAGAAAATGAAGAGTTTATGAAGTTGTTTTTTCTATAGAAAGGCAAGCAGGTTCGAAAGAAAAAGCGTTTTCCAGCAATCAAAAACTTGAAAGAAAAGAATATGCGTAGTGTATCAAGAAATAAAGTACTAACTTGAATCTCTAACATAAGTAAAGAAGCAACGAATTTCCTTGCCTGCTAACGCTTTTTTTCTTGCTGCTTATTCTTTAGTAGTCCTGCCTTGTACTTCTTTTTCTCAAAAAAGGAAAGCGATACCATGAGGTTGGCTATGCTGGCTCCATTGGAGTGAAAACAAGGTCAGCTTGGTAAGCATCTCAAAGCTACGAGCTGGAAAGAAAGGGGTCCGGTGAGAAGTCATTATGCCAAAGATTGAGGTACTGGAGCGAGGTGAGATTGAAGATTGCGACACTGAGGTTACCGCTAATGTTAGGGTTGCTTAGGTCAAGGGCGGTGACATGACCTGTGACTTCCTAAATAGAGACTCCCACCCAACGACAGCAGTCTGTGCCAGGTTCCCAGTGAGGTCGTAGGCGATAAGGCCCTCTTTGAGTTGTAGAAGGGCAGAACTGCAGTGGTGAAAATTCAGTGGAAAGATGAGAAAGGAAAGCTGTCAAGTAGTAGGCGGATAAGTCAGTTGGTAAGTCAAGTTACCCGATTTGAATCACTGAACGTTGTAAATGAGCCATGCACGCTTAACATAATATCTAGATTCATCCCTACCTCAACGCGCCCTCATAGCTCATAGTGAGCAGTTTCATTCACTCATGAATAGAAAGCATAATAATGACTTTACTAATTACCCTCTTGCAATTTCTGGGGGGAGTTACTCTTTATTCAGGTGAAGCAACGCTAAGGAAAGATATGGATATTTCATGTACTTCGCTATTTCCGCGGATTATATAGTATCATTACTTCTCTCTCATTGTGATTCCGGCCGTACTTACTATACTGCTAAGGAAAACAAACAATAAGCAGGCTAGGCTACTCCTCTTCCTGATCCCTTTTATTCATTTAGAAACCAGGAAAGAAGGAAGCATGGAATAGTCTGACTACGACTAGTACGGGTGAATTTCAGATAACTAGAAGCGGCACGATTTTGCAAGAAAGAAATCCTTCATCGGCTATCAGATGTTCCAAACTGCTAGCTAGCTACAATCGCTTGCATGTGGATTTCTCTTACGTAGCAAGGTGTTTACACAGAACTCTCATGCGACGAGACTAAAGGTGCCACTCAAATGCTTGAGAGCATGCTCAAGTAGCGTGAAAGCAATAATAGTAAGCGGACAAAGCGGTAGGGCAAGTCAAAAATTCTATCTTTGTCAGAGGGGCATGAGATCAATAAAATGAGTGTTTCCGAATAAGAGCAGGCGGTAAGCAAGTCTATTAGTAAACAAGACTCGTTTCTAAACGCCGAATAACTGACTTTACTTACCCGCTTGCCTCGGTTGGTTTGTTTTAGTATCTTCACTTACTCTCTTCTTCCCTTACCCGGATTATAATACAACATAGAAAAAAGACTCGAGTGTAGAAGATTAGCTTGATCCCGGATACCCAGTAAACGAAGGTTTGATGGTTGGCTGGTACTCGTTCATCGCTTGTTTTCTCAGTAGCTTACTCTACCCCAATCCAGACCTTGACTTATTCTTCTGAGGAGGAGGGGTATTCTTTGTCAAGCTCCCCGAGCAAATTCTTCTTCTCTATAAACTTGTACATTTTCTTAAGTATTTCTCTTTCTTTTGAAAAGTAGTAAAAAGACGGTTTTTCTTACTTTTGCCTACTCTTTTGGAGAGATACACTACGTTCGTGTATCTCTAAAAAGCGTAACATTAGTAGTTACTCACTGACTCAAAATTCAACAGGAAAGTCAAGTCGTACGAGGGAAATTTCAAAGTAGGACGTTTTTCACGCTGTTTCTTCCTTTTTGTCTACTTTCGTCAAGCTCGTACGAGGGAAAATTCAAAGTATGCCAAGCAAGAAAACGGATGCGCGTACTTTAGTTTTACGGCACGCGCAACGGCTTTCGCGCTAGCGCTAGTGTACTCAATCCGGCAGCTTGTTTGTATAGAGTGACAACAAAGGTAGTTACTCACTGGAACGAAAGCAACTAACCTGCAAACAAGAAATGAAACCTGCTGAATGAAAGAAAGGTTCCACACATTATACGTCACTCACAGGGCAAAGACAAGGAAAGGCATAGGTAAACAATTAAGGCAAGTAGGCAGAAACGGTATCAAGCTTTCTAGCTGCGGAACACATTAAGTAGGCCAAAGTATTAGGTTAGGCCAAATACAAAGTAGGTAGGTAAACAAGTAAGTGTATCCTGTAGGGGGAGACAAACAGTAGGCTAGGCCCAAGTCTTTGCTTAAGCTACGCCCTTGCTTGTTCTTGAGCGCTCCAATGCGCCTATCTCTTGCAAACAAAGAGAGTCTGATACACTCATCTTTAGTAATGTTCCCGAGGGATATATTCCCATTGATATGGGGCTAGACATATCTGCTTGAAAATAATCCCAGAAAGTGGACTCGATAGAGTTCTTCCGGTCTTCGGTAATAGAAATCTTCCCATGTTTCAAGCAAAAACGAGATCTTCGCTATTGTGAGTAAGCTGCAGGGCATTACTCGTTCTCAGATATGATTAGGTCTTGAATACTCGAAGAGCGTGAGCATTTAGTGCTTTATCGGTTTTATTTCGCTTCCTATTTCCTTAGACAAGGTTTTCAGAGCTACTCAATGACTAATTAGATCTACTATTTGCTTTCTCGCATGGGGTTGATTAACTCAATGGCCGTCTATCTATTAGTTGTGTAAGTCAGGTGGCCGTGGTAAAGTGTTTCGATAGCATTAGACCATCGCTTACTACTTCTAAATTGGTCTAAGCTCTTACCGCTGCGCGCCTTGAAAATCTAAAAGAAAGAAAGGTAGAATTGGTTGATTATCTGATTCAAGATATCATTCTACTAGCTGGAGTAATGTTGGTATTTCCGGCAATAATTGAGCAGTTCTTCCGTGTGGACATTACAACAAAGAGAACAATCTCCGCACTGTAGGTTATTATAACTTTGTTTGGAATGATCAATTTGAACTAGAGGATTCTCGATCAAACTGGAGAATTAGTGGCTTTTTTCACCCAACTTATACTTTGTGATGTTGCATAATCTTCTTCTCAGCTTACCCGACTCCATCTTCTTTGTTTGAAAATAGGGTGTGTCAGTTGCCGACGAGCAAAGGCAGTATTTATTTGGAGAAGAGACTTGCTAGATTATAGAGGGACATATACGTTTGAGTGTGTAAAAGAGAAGATATATTTTGATAATCCAATCTCTCAATAGAAAAAGCAGAAGGGAAGTAAGGCCTTAGATTCCTAAAACACCGGAAAAGATTGGGGTGGCAGTGACCTGAAACGCTATACGGGTGGAGCATAGAACCTGCGAACTCTGAGGTATGAGCGAACTACTGAACATTAATATTGAATGGAGATTCAACAAGGTCGAAATAAGCGAAGGAGAAAATAAGCGTCGAGAAGTGCCCCGTCAAATTCCAAATGTCAAAAATTGCGTAAACACCGCAACGGTGGAAACAAATTGAACAGAAGAGTGGACAGTCAATGTGGCTGTATGTAATTTTTCAATTGTGAAAAATAGAGTATGTTGTGAGCACGTAGACTGTTCGGAGTTTGGCATCTCAAGAGCACAGATTGTAGGTAGAGTCTATTCCGTGTTTCAATTCTTCCTGGGCTGGTATAACTAATGCTTCTAGTACAGTATCTCCTTAGTTTACTAATCTACTACCTATAACTAGGGTGGTATTATGTTTTGGTTGAATTCACTTTGTAAGGAAGCGCGTTTTCAAGCTTTTACACACTAGGGTTAATTAACTGGTTGGTTTTGGAAGTTTTTTCGAAAGTTTTGTGATTTCTGCATAAAGGACTAGAGAGGTACCCATAGACAAGAGCTGATTCGGGAGATTGAGGCAGGCCTAGCTGTAAGATTCAAAGTCACTTATAAGAATGAAAGCCAGCTACCAGTTTGTAGGGCAGCTGTTGTTTCTGTGGTTTCAATAGGGCAGCTACCCGGCTCTCGCTTAGAAGTTTGCTTGTTGTATCACTGGTATTAGAAAGCAAAGAGTAGTAAGTCGATTCTAAGATTCAAAGTCAGGAATCAGGATTCTAGTTATAGCTCGTAGTTGACCTAGTTTCCATATCGAGTTGTTAATTCTGGCTTTCGCTTATAGGAATTGGAGATAGATATAAGATTCAAAGCTAGTTAGCAGAAATCAAGTAAGTAGGAGTATCCAGGGTATTAGGCTTGGCCTTGTGACTGCTACTTCGTATACCAGCCTTGTAACTGAGACTGGAATTTAGGTGTTGAGTTTTGAGTATGGATATAAGTTCCGTGGTATTACCCAGCAAGTAAGTAAGCCAACTATAAGGTTTCAAGCTAGTAGTGAGTTTGCAAGCTTGCTTTATCGGGAATAGAGGTTTTCCAGTCAGCTGCTTATCGTATCGGAAGTTAGCTTCTCTTTTATATAGTATTACAAGGCGATAGAAGATTGAAAGCCAACTATCCCGGTCAGAGATCTACTTGACTTTTTGATCTCAGAACAGGTGAAGAGTTGCTATTATTCTTTGACTTTTTTGGAGTTCAAACATTACTCCTGCTTTGGTTTGCTTTTATTTATGTTCTTTGCTCTTCTTTCTTTTGTCATATTCTCATATGTAGTGCGTTTTCTTTCCGCCCGTTTCCCTTTAGTGTCTGACTCTGCTGCGGTGACGGTTTCTCCCGTGGCATCCCATTATTCTTTCCTTGGAAAAACCAAGGCCAATAAGTTTCGATCAGTCTCCTTGCGCTTCCCACTATACTGGGCGTGGGGTGGAGTCAAAAATGCATAGAAAGTCCAATCCAATGAGTCTTCATGAATTAGCACAAAGTCGATTCCTCACTATCGCTTTTTGTGATGCAGCGGAACCATGGCAATTAGGATTTCAAGACGCAGCGACACCTATTATGCAAGGAATAATTGACTTACATCACGATATCTTTTTCTAGGTAGGTCCCGGGGGAAGCTTTCTGTACCGGGGGGTTTCTTATCACTTTGACCAGAAAGATGCAAGAAGTGGGCTATCACTCATTTAATAGATTGATTTAGCAAGCTTTCTCACTCTTTTAGTAATTCATACCCGCGGCGGGCTGCTAAGATGAGAGAATTCAACTCTTTTGTTGTTGATTGACTTTATTTGTCCTACTCTGAAAGACGTGGCTTTCGAGGGGACTTACCAGACCGATTCAAGCTCCTAAAACATTGATAGAATTCCCACCAGGCTTTTCTGAGAAGTGTGCTGCTTCGAATTTCTTGCTGATACGCGTTTTTGAGCCCAAGATCTAGTTTCCTAGCCAATTCAAAGGAAGGCGATAGGTAGGTGATATAGTTTCTGGCGATGGGCAATCGCAAACTCACGGCCACTCCGGCCAAACTAGCGAAGTTGATCGGAGATGGGTTAGAACCCTCCTCCATCTCTGTCGCTGGGCCCAATTCTATAGCCACTATTTCTGGGACCCGTTTCTTTACTGGACCCTCGAATAGAGCGGCGACTAGAGTCAGCGCTGAACTCTCGTTCAGAGTGGCTGCAACTAGGGACCCACCTGTTCTTGATTCTCCGATGGATCAAGAAACGTGTTCCACTTCGGTGTACACTAAAGTTCACCTTTCATCTACAGATATACGGTCCAGATTAAATAGAGTTTGACAAAAGATGAGAGATCGGTGTTTACGGTGTGGTGGCAAGGGTCATCGGGCGGAAACTTGTAGAACTCCTCGTATTTGTTTGAATTGCAAATGTACAGGACATATCTTTCAAGAATGTCCGAAGTTTCGCGATTCTAGGGTTTACACTGGTATCCCTTCACCTCCCACCGCCTCAGTTCCATCTCCTTCTTTTCCTCTTTTACCTGATCTCACCACCTCTTCTTCTCCTTCTACAATTTCTCCTGTCATTTCCCCTTCTCTCAGATCTAGCGAAATGATGTCTTCTCCGATTTCACCAATTGTTATTCCGCTTCAGGGAGATGATCGGGTTCTTGCTACGCTTGCGGAGCTCGATCGTAGTGTTATTGTGCTAACTAACTCTGAAATTCCCATTTCGGATGTTATGGCTGGTGTTCAGCACTATTTTGAGGCAGATCGGATCCCGTTTATGGTGAGAGATCTAGGAAAATCCAAAATCTTGATTGAGGGATCAGAGAAATGGAAGAAGGAACGAGAAGAGCAAGGGGTGGTCCAGATAGGTCATGTCGGGTTTTCCTGTGCTTACAAGGTTCCAGGATCTTGAGTGTCTTGTCAATCCTCAGAGCTATTGGATTCGCATGGTTGGAATCCCTTATGCTTGGTTGGGAAGCCTTAACAAGGTTGTTCCCTTTGGTGCAATTGCAGAAATTGACAAACACGCAGAGACCCGTATGGATCTGCGTTTTGCTAGGGTTTGTGTTCATGTTAAGAGTAGAGATCGTATTCCACAGGAGCTTTCTTTTGAAGTACCTCGTCCTGACGGGTCTAAGTATCTGGCTTGTGTCAGTTATGTGGTGGAAAGCGATAAAACCAGCCTTCTCAGCTAGCTCGTGAGACAATGGCTTTACCTAGATAGGATTGGCATCTGAGGGATTATGCTGAGGCTCTGAAGAAGCTCCGTCAGCGAGCGACTACTCAAGCAACGTTCTCGGATGCTGGCCATTTTCAGTTTGATGTCTCAGGGGTGAAGATTGGGGCTACTCGATCTGGTAAGAGATTTCACAGTCCAGTGGGTGCTACTGCTGGGAATTCTGGGGTTCAGAAATCTAAGACTGGTAAGAGTTCTGGTAATACTGGTGCTGGTAGGGGCAATATTGCTAGTCAAAGTATAGATGAGACTAGTTATGTGCAACCTGGTGCAGGAACTGGTACTGGTAGGGGTAAGATAGGACCTAAAGTTTTTGGTGCCTCCTCCAAACCTCTGGGGGTCAAGCAGACTGTGCATACTAAGAATCAATTTGTTGGTAAGCCTGGGAAGAAAGCCAATGTATGGGTTGCCAAGGATTCTAACCCTGCTGGTGACAAGAGGGGGAAGAAGTCCAATGTTTGGACTAAAGATGGTGCTCATCAGTCTACACCTACTCAGTCTACCTTGGAGGCTGTTCAGGCTGAGAATGAAAGGCTTAAGGCACAGCTCTTGAAGCTCACCAAAGGAAAAGGGGATCGCGATCCATATTTGGTTGGAGTCCAGGGCACACGTGTTCCTATCAAGCATTGAATGCATTGGAAGGTGAAGAAGCTCCATGGCCTGCTGAGGGGGAAGATCGTGAGATGGACGAGAGAATTGAAGATCGTGCCAAGCTTTTACTCCACGACCCCATTGAAACCAAAGAAAAAGAGGATTTGAGAATCTCTTTGCATGCAATTGTTGGTAATAAATGTTTGGATTTGATTCTGGAAGTTCAATAAATGGCTTCCTGTCACTGCCCTATTGGATAGCGGTAGTACTCATAGTTTTGTTCACCCAAAAGTGGTAAAAAGGGCAGGAATTGAAGTAGTAGAGATGGGGCCTATGGTGGTCACGATACCTAATGGGAGTAGGATGCATTTCCACAGCAAGTGTGAGGGGTTCACCTGGAGTATGCAAGGTCATGAGTTTGAGTTTTATATGAGAGTTATGGGGATAGGTGCTTATTACATACTCCTTGGTGGTTCTTGAATCAAAGAAGTAGGTCCAATATTACTTTATGTAAAAGAGTCCAAGGCTTCATTGATTAAAGGAGGGAAAAAGATTGAACGGAAGGGAATTAAGGAGAGAGATAGTGCTGAATTGTTCTTTATTAAAGAGGCAGAGTCTCAGACAGAAGCTGAATGCAACCCTGATGACAGTGCAGAGAAGGGCGGAGGGCTCAGGAACAAGCACTAGAGGAAGATTCTTCCTGCCGGTACTAATGATCTTTTAGATGCTTTTCCCTATGCAGTTTTCTCTGATGTTGAAGTCATGCATCTCTTTCAAACGGGATTTATCTCTTATTTTCATATAAGACTTTGAGTCTTCTAGCTGGCTTACTCAAACACAAGACACAGTCACGTAATACAAGAGATACCACAAGCAAGTAGGAAACTACAGCTCAGCTTTCCGCTTTCCATTCTGCCTTGCCCGGCCTCTAATCACGTACTTGCTAAAAGGAGTGAAACTACAAGCTCAATAACGGCTTTCGGCACTTTATATCTTGCTGGCTAGAGCCCAATATCACGTCCTATTTTCCGCTTTGAATCTTCCTGCTACTACTAATACTATGGGTAGATACGACAAGCAAGCAACAGCAACTGCAAAAGGCACAGGAACGAAAGGAACTAATCTGAAAACAAGAAAGAAAACTGCTGAATGAAAGACTGGTTCCACACATTATACGTCACTCAAAGTAATCTCATAGCCAGCTGGAATTTTCTAGCTAGCTTGTACTCTTCTAGCCCGAGGTAATACTCTTGAAACTAGAAGTGAGCTTACTACTCTGAAAGCAGGTAACGAGAATGCAAGGCCTAATACGAAATGTTTCCCTTTTTCCTGCAATTCAATCTTCTAGGCCAGCTAAAACACTATAAACTACTAACTACAATTAGGATTCTTATAGCTGAAAGCAAGAATGAGAGGCATCGATTCAAACTCCTTATATGACAGCTGACCTTACGGCTTACTCAAAGTACTGATACGAATACAGGTTTCCTACTTTCTATCTCATACACGGCTTTGCCTTCTTCTAAAACAGTATAAACAACAGAGAAGCTTATGGCTTACGATCTTATTCCTTTCGCTGGTCAAACTACAGCTAGAGATGCTTAGCTTTCTAAAGCTACTTATACGACTAGGTAAACTAAAAGGCAATCTGCAAACCTTTCTTTTACCACTTTTTCTGTATAAACTACTTCCTCATGGGAAATCTTATAAGTAGAATGCCACCTTACTAGGGCTGCTAAAACATAGGAACGAAAGCAAGAAACGGATAGTTGATAACGAGAATTAAGGGCACTATTATTACTACGCGCTTTCAACCCCATAACTGGCTTGTATTCCGGTATCGTACAGCAAACCTTATAATCTACTTTCAGTCTTGCTAAAAGCATAAAACTACAAAGCAGAAACAAGAATGAAATGAACGGATCAAAACTACTACTGCTAGCTAATATATGGGAAACGACTACTGCACGACCTTCAATCTGCATGATATCCTGCTTTTAGTCTGATAGTTGGTCTTGCAACCCGATAGCTGACTGTAAATCTTCTAGCAGGATAACAAGAATGAAATGCAGAAACGAAAGGCTACCAACAAGCCTTATTTGCTTACCCGGTAAAAGGCAATATACGATAACTACAACTACGAAACCGAGACAGCAAGCGGAAGAATGGGACCGGGGCGAGAGAGTGGGAATGTGGTCTCTTGCACTAAGCGTGTTTTTTTGTTTTCATTATATCATATATAGTGTAGTTTGTATGAAACGTTTTGATTATTTGGAATTGGTTCGCTACGCCCTTTTTGTTTCTCAATCTACCATCAATACAAGGCGGGCACTATGGTGAGACGTGAAAACACCCGATCCCTTTCTGACCTCGATATGTGAAATCGTCTTGCGCCATATGTACTGAAATTGTTCGGGAGACATGGTCAAAGCCCGCCTAGAAAAAGCGCCAGAATAAATGGGTTCAACTTGTTGGCATGCACTCGGTAAAGAAAAAGAGGGGGCATTCTGGGGTTTTGGGCACTTATCACTCATACTCATCAACGAAAATATCCGTGCTTTATCTCGCAACGAGTAACTACTAATGTTACGAGTGAAAAGGGATGGTATGCTTTCAACACTGATTTGATTGGTAGCTAGGGAGGGTTTGAACCTTACTACTTCCGAAAGTACTGGATTAATAAAGCACACTACATTCTTTTCTTCGTAACTTAATTCTACCGCTGCGCACCTTGTCAACTAGGCAAGAAAGAACTTGCTTGTTGAAACTGATTCTAGCTTTACAAACTACACTAATGAAGTTAGAAACTACACTACTCTCTCCTTACTACAAACTTTTCTTTAGAAGACAAGCGACGGAAAAAACTTGAAACACTGAACAACTTGTTGGGATTGAACTATTTGCTTTGTTCCTATCTCTTCTATTAGTTAGGCATCTATCTCTGCTTCCACATACAACTTGAATTTCTTACCTAGCTTACCTCCTAAGGTATCTATATGCCTAGGTATCTATATGCCTATTGCTTTCTCGCACCACTCTACTTGCCTACAAGTACTAACTCGAGATGCCAACTCTTTGACTAGCTAAAGCAGTGCTTGCTTTGTAGTACTAAAGCATTTGACTTGCCTAAGAAACCTCGGTTACACCTATCTCGGTAATAAAAAGAACTATCTCGGCCGTAACCTTGCTTCTTGAAAGAAAACTCTATGAGTTTCTTCAAAAGAATAGGAAAAAAGAATGAAACTACTTTTCTTGCAACGAGTAACTACTAATGTGTCCTTTGTTCGCAACATTAGTAGTTGCTCACTGAGTTCAAAGCCCATGCCCCCTTTCATATGAGCACTCACTACACTGCCCGCTACCTTACTTTCTTTGCCAGGTCTTTCTTTCCTTCCAAACATGACTTTCTAGCTCATTGAGGTCTTCTTTCCTAGGTAGCTCAATTAGATGTTACTTCAAAGATCATTATTAGATTGGAGTTGCTAACTAATATGATAATAAAAGAGAACTCCTTCTGTGTATTGGTCTGCCCGTCTTGACTTGATTGATAAGGCACCGGTAACCCTGGGCCGCAGGTATTTGAAAAGAAAATAAGAAGTCTCTGACAAGCCTGCTCTTCTTCAATTTTCTCCATCTCTGTTTGCTCCAATGTGAGATCCCTCCACGGTGGAAAATATTCCCTATTCTCAGATATATTAACATTTTTCTTTCCGCACACTACTTGAAGAGAAATCCTTCCATACCCCATGTTCACGATTGAACAATTAATTGTGAGAGTTGAGATAACAAACAGTTACGATATACTGAGCATCTCTAGTTCAGACAGCTAGGTGGTGAAGGGGGTTTTTTCATTGATCAAGGGCGTAGCTCAGTTACTGTCGCTTTTTTCCATTTTACCCGGATGTGTGTGGCTTTGAGGTTCGCTCCTCTGCCTCGCTTTATTTATTATGAGGTCACTCACTTACTCGTCTGTTTTCTGCTTTGCCACCTACTGAACTTCCCGTAACTCGACTTACAATGGTCCAAAAGAGGATCACACAGTACTATGCCGAGGACCAACCCATACAACATTTTTCCCAATATTTCATGGTATTTGCGAATAGCACCAGGAATTTATTATAGTGCAACTTGCAACCAATACCCAACAGTTTTTGACAAGTTTGCAGATGAAACCCATCTATTCAATGGCGACATGGCACATTGAATAGTGAAGGCTTTATCCACTAAGCCCAAGGTTCAACTAAGTTCTAACCAAGCTTACTCTGAGTAGTTACTCCAAAAGGGGGCAGTTGCCAAACAGCAAGTATGGGTGTTATGCTCATTACCCCCATCATACACGGCCTTTAGGGACATGATGATTTCTAGTAGAGACAAGATTACCCTTGAGGATGTGTTGAGTAATTTGCAAGCGTTGTTGCATATTGATAATGAGATGACCAATGTTGATAAAATAAGTCAAGGTTTTGATTTGGTTGTGGATCGGGGTAGGTCAAAGGACAGAAACCCGAAGGATACACGGACCCGTTCAAAGTCTAAGCACAAGAATCTAACGTGTAATTATTGGTTGAAGAAGGGACACATTAAGACCGCGTTTTTCAAGCTCAAAAAGAAAAAACGCCGGATACACACGGGGGTGCTTCGGAGGGGGCCAATGTGGCCGAATGTGACACGGTTGATACTCTTTGTGCGGTAGACACCAATATTTATGAAATATATTGTTGGCTTATGGATACACCGAGGGAATTGCTTCTAGACTTTGAACTGCAAGGTAGAGCTTTAAGCCTTTCCAAGTAACTGGAACCAGATACCCGGGAAAAACGAGTGCCCATAAGAAAGCAGAAAGAGAGTATACTCTCGGAAGGAAATACCTTTTTTTGTGGGGGAGTGCCAACAGGCGATTTTATACAAAAGGAAAGGCATGGGCTAACTACTTTGAACGAGCTGGTTCCGCTGCAGGAGGTGGATTGAGGTGGGTATTCAGTAAAGCAGGCTGGAAGACTAAAGTAGGCGGGAAGACGT